>OZ023273.1:37440410-37488771 GCA_964007475.1 Hybos culiciformis | reverse complement strand
GAGCCAGGAAGCCAAGAGCCCTTTCTAGGACTTAAAACTTATGATAAAAACTCGATTAGCAGGAAAGAGTTACAGTTAAGACACATAATTATTGAAATTATCAAAATGCTCTGTATATTCGAAATTAAATTGCTTGCAATATCTTTCATTTAACCTGATATTTGTTTCGTTTTGCTATCACTACAATTTGGTCCCAATTATTTTTCTCTATTTATGTAAAATACTATACTTCCAAAATCATTCGAACTGACAATTTTTTAAAATTTTTTAATAAATTATGTCGAATATATTCGAAATTATGGCAATTTATTTTCATTATAAATAATGAAAAATCTGTGCTGGCTTTTAACGTTTAGTTAGACAATGTTGAAATCCTGATCTCATAATAATTAATTATTTAATTCAGGAATAAAAATAGATTTTTTTATTCTTAATTGCTATTATATTATATATATTTAGGAAACATGAAAATAAATACATACATAAGGGCTTTCGTGAGATATAAAATATTTATTGTGTATAATTGTATATTCAAGGATTTTTTTTTAATTAGGTACATACGATTACGAATCTACTGAAAATATTATTTCTTTTTTAATTAAATTTTTTTTCGTTTAAACACAGTGATTTAAAAAAATAACCCGGGGCACCACAATTACTTTTGCCGAAATAGAGATGCATAAATCGGAAATTGAGAATAAATGAACAATTTAGGTTACTTAATCCATCACTATTTTCGCAACCCCTCAGGGGAACGTTTTTGTTCGCGTGGCCATAGGTTAAGTTGAGGAATGGAATTTGGCCATGTGAAATAAGGCCGCACTAGCAAAATGAATTTAAGTAGTGAAATAAAGTCGCCATATACCTTATTTCGTATAACTTATTTCCGCTTATCCCCTACATTAATTTACATTAATTTAATGACTTCATCCGTAGACTTAGAGCTTAGAATATCCGAATCCAAACTTTCCAAACTTTACCCACAATAGAGTTGAAATTTGGAAGCAATTTTCTTTAATAAAAATTATTAGATATGACTTTTGTTTTCTTTTTTTGATTATTATTTTTATTTTTGAAAAATCTTGATATATAAAATAAACCATTTGAATGATAAGCAAAAATAAAATAAAAAATAAAAAACAGTGTAAAATATATTTACGTGATTGTTTACTTACATATAAAATAAAAGAAAAAGTTTCATTGGGTAAAAAAAAATATATTACTCCTAATAGCAATGGGAAAATGAAATTGCTTTCAAGTTAATGAAAATTTCCTAACAGCATAAGAAGATCAATCTTCATCAGTTAGAATCACATCAAGTTATTAAAAAAAAAAAAAAAAAACTTTTCAATAACACACGGTTAAATTTTTGATCACAATATATAAACAGAATTTCAAATATAAAACACTTACTCAGAGTTAAAAATATTTTGAATATTAATAGAATATAATTAATTTTTGATCAATTTTAGCCGGGTTTTATATAAAAGTATGTTTTATTGTCACGTTAATTAGTTTTTTCATCTATTTAATACAAGAGATTTGAAATATTTTTCATAACTTTGGAGGATTTGACTGCTACAAAGTTTATGTTTAAATTTAACGTCACAAGCATGGTTTTTTTCTTGTAAAAGTAAAATGGTTGGAAAAACAAATTTACTTGAAAGAACTATTTAAATTTAAAAATTTTTTTTTTTTTCAAAGTACCATACTATTTAGAAATTCATATTAAGAAACTTTTTGTTTGAAACTTTTTCTTTTGGTAAATTTTTTTTTTCCATTATGACTTGACGTTTTGCATAAGTTTTTTAGATTTTACCTTAGTTTATTAGAAAACAAGTTAAAAAAAAAAGTTTTTTTTTGGTTTAAGTTACCTATATATAAAAAAAATACATAGCGTAAAAAATCTCTTAAATGCTGAAACTATTATGACTACAAGTTGTTCTAATAACTTAGAAAGAAAAAAAACCCTCTCTTTGTTTTGTTATTTTTAAACTTATTTTATAATGATACTTCTTATATTTATATATATTTATATGTTTATGGTTCACTTTAAGAATCCTTACAGAGAGTACATACTTTCGAAAAACTAAAAAAAAAAATTTAATATTGCTTAAAAAAAAATTAAATAACTTTTTTAATGTTACACAATGTTTTAATGGTGTGATGGTCAAGTGTATTAATTTTTTCTTTTTCGAGCCAGTGTTCACTGTAGTGATCATTGTTCTGTATAATAAGTTAAAATTTTTATGGAATTTCTTTCCTCACGAACTTATTGATATTTAAAAAAATCTTTATTAATGCAAAAACTGAAAAATTATGGTATAGATGAACAGCCGAACGGGTACTTCAAACAAAAAAAAAATTAAAAGCCCAACTACTTAAAAAAAAGTCCACTTCAATTCTTGAAGTAACACAAAATATTAGAGTCCTTTTTTGTTAACAACTTAATTATTTTTTTGAGAATTCGAACTTCTTTGCCTTATTGGTAGCTATGTGTATGAGAGTATTTTCCCAAAACTATTTTTCTTATCTTACGTATAGCTTAATAATAATAATAATAGTATCGTACTATTCATAAGCATGTCTCGTAATTAACAATTTCTCTGAAAAATATATATAATCTTCAAAAGTTTTTAAGTAATAGAAAAATAGAAAAAAATAATAAATTTTTAAATAAATTTTTTTTACCCCACAATGAAATATTTTCTAAATATTTTCTAACATTTGACTTCAATTTTTCTTTTTAAATAATAATAGATTATATAAAATTTAAAACGTTATCAGACACATAAAAGCATTTTCAAATGCTGCGTAAAAAGTATAACATCATATTATTCTATTTTTTTTTTTTTTATTGGTGAGAATTAAAATAGAATTTCCACCCATTTTATCGCGTCATTCTCATGAAATGAATGTTAAATTATGTGCTTTTATAAGAATTGTCAACATTTATCATGAAAATAAAATTAATTTCTTCTTCTGTTATACCTATTATCCAAAATTTTCTTTTGACTTATAAATTTTTCTTTAATTTTTCGTTGTTAATTCTATTTATTGATTACCTTTGTGTTTAATCCAAATTAGAGCAGGTCTATTTTGATTTGAATTTCATTCTTGCAAATATAAAAATCTGATAATTATTGGTAGAAAAATCAATATAGGCTAACATTATACAAACTATACTCGTATATACAAAAGTTTTCATAATTTTTTCAGATTGTTTCAAATAGATTGTAAAGAAAAGAACGCAGTGAAGGAATTATATGAAGGAATTATATGCACTTAAATGAAATCAATTCAAACAACTTAATATATTATTTAAAAAAAATATTCAAAATATTAAATGGCTATAGTTTAATTGATCTAACTATAGTTTCTAGTTTTATTAATAATTAATTTGTGAATTTCGAATTTTCCAACTTGTACTTATTCATGTTTTCATTTTCATGTTATGGCAAAACTATTTTGAAATCAATAAATTTTCCTTTCAACAATATATTTTTAAATTATATTAAAAAAAAAATAAACTGGTCTAGGACTCGAAATAGCAATTCCCAAAAAAACATTTCGAAGAAAGACAATTATCAGAATAAAATTCCGTGGAACTTTTGAAAAATTAAGCTATTTTTGTACTAAGTAATTAAATTTAATATTTTTCATTATTAAATTTAATTGTAAAATATCATACTTTTTCATATTACACGAAACATTTTTCAATCAAATACATTAACGCTGGATCAACATTTTTCAAATTAAGATATTCTCGATAAACAGATAAAAATCACCAAAAAATTTAAAGATAAAAATTTCTTTCTGTACCTACTTACAAAAAAATTTTACATAAATTTCAATGACATTTATTCAAAATTTGTTAAATATTTATCCTTAAATAAACATTCACGATTTGGAAGTAAAGAACGCGTATAAAAAGATTCTTGTGACGAGTCCCAAAGAATAATGGGAAATGAAAATTTATTCGATTATTTATATTAATTGTTTTGGGAGCTTGAGATTACTGGAAAAAAAAAAAATTAAAAATTATCCTTTTAAAAGGATTCATACATGGTTATTTTACCGGATGAACGCACGTTGAATGTTTTTTTGTATTTATAATTTAAAAACAAAAAAAAATTTTTTTTAAGTTTTAATTATAATGCCAACGAGTCTAATATAAAATAAAATACAATATGTGTACATGCACATTCAACGTAATGTACGTTTACCTATAGATATGTTTTTGTGAACTTCATATATTAAATTAGGGACTAAAATATTTTCACGATATACGTATATGTACAAAAAAAGGTATATAACTGAAAAATTGATGATCAAAGTATTTTATCATGTAAATTTTTTGGGTTATTATTGATTATCACAAAAAAAAACCATAATATCGTACATATAATGTAAAAATTAAATTAATGGAAGAACATGCCAGCAACTGGGTAAAAATAAGTGAATATAGATATATAATATACATATATATCAGTTAAAAGTAACAGGTTGAAATTTTGACTGAATGATACTTCTAAATAATTAAAAATAACCGCGAGTATTTAAAAAAATAAAATTTCTTTTATAACTTAAAATTTGTATTTTTAATTTTTATTAGAAAATTTTTATTCGATGATTAATATTTAATTACTAAATTTCCAAAAGGATATTTTATATCCTTTTATATGATGTTATTTACGGAAGAACTTAGTAAAATGAAAATCATATACCAAATAAAATATATTATAGGTATGTTTGATAGAATTGTCATAAAATAAGAGTTTGACATTAAAATATATGATCTCAAAAATTGATTCTGGCGTCTTTTTAATAAATAACTTTATATTTATTGACGTGTGAACTTGGCGGTCCTTCATTTATATATATTATTCTTAAAGACCTTTTTCAATAATAAAAGGTGATATCATAATTTATTTCATTATAAAAATTTATATTAGTTTTTTTTTTATTAATTTTGTTTTCAAACAATATAATTGTATATATAAAAAATATAATAATATGAATATGAGAAAGAAAAATTGTCTTGGGGCAATATTGCGTCGCTCTAATTTTTTTTTTTTTTAGCTTTTTATGTATTCATTTCATATCCTTTTTTTAGTTTAAGGATCTTTTTTTTCTTTTTTAACAATATGAGTTATGGGGTCAAAAAGTGATAAAGCTAAATTTGTTGTTGGAGTCTTTTTAATAATTTAATATATTGTTATTAGATTTTTTTTTTATTTCCAAGAATATAAATTACAATAACAGGGATACTTTATTTTTGCTTGACTGAAATGATGAATATAAATACTTAAGTTGAATTAAACTTTATAAGTTGAATTAAGTATAATATTAAAAAATTAGAACAGTTTGAATAGGAAAAGAAGAACTTGATGGTTTCTAATAGATAACGATTTTTGTTTAGCATTTTGAAATTTTTAACAATAAAGTCAGGCTCCTAGAGTCCTTATTAATTTAGTTTTCAGAATAAATGTGAAAAATTAATTTTCAGTATTTAAAAATGAATAATTAGTTTATAATTAATATCAAATAATTTATAATATTTTTTTTTCATAAACATTAATGTCGTCGGTTCGCTATTGTAGTGCTATCTAAAATTTTATTATGTATTATTTTTAATAACACAGTGAAAAAAAGTCATTTCACATTTTTAATGATGTTTTATTGGTCCATTGTGGAATTCTCCATAGTATAATTTATAATTTATTAAAGAACATTTAATTGTTTTTAACAAGTAATTATTATAAAAATGAGGCATGTTTACTTTCATTCACATAGTTAAACATAAAGTACCTACATATATATATGAGAAAAAAAATAGACTCATGTACACACAATACATTTATATATAACTCTGTAGTAATTAAAAGGGAAAAGAATGTCAACAACTGTTTGTTTTTATTCAAGAGGTCACTTTAAAAAATATGTAAAAAAATAAACAAAATGAGTCTGTCAATTTCAATCATCTAAAAATGTAAGGATATATATCTGCAACCTAGACCCATATTATCAGAAAATTACATTATAAGGCAAGATTATAAATTTAGAGAAAAAATTTAAGAGAATTAGCTGTAGTAACGAAACCAGAAAGTGTCTTAAAATCAAATAGAAAGCATTTCTAGTGTAAAATAGATTTAATTTAAACAAAAATATATAAAATAACTAGTAATCATCAGAAATCTTTCCAATTTCAGTTTAAGTTGTGTTTTTCAGGCCAGAAAGATTTTGTTAATGTTAACATATAATTTTTCATTGGTTTTGCTCATTAACAGGTAAAGCGATATAATAAAATTAAATTTATTATTATATTACTTTTAAAGCTTTTTATAATCGCTTTAAATTTTTTATTTATGACAAAAAAAGACAATATGTTGTACGTATGTAAAAAATAAAAAGTATAAAATTACTCGCTTAATCTGATTTCATTAAATGCTTTTCATGTTGGTAAAAAGATTTAAGCTTACTTCTGCCGTAAAAAATTTTCACATTATTTTATTTTTATGGAAATGGTGAATTCCTTTAAAAAAATAATAATAATCAGAACTTAACTTTTGTTATCATTAAAAATAACATAAGTTTCGTGCTATTTATTTTCAAAAAAAAATATATAGATTAAGTACGACTTCTGTGAATAAGTTTTACAAGATAAAAAATTGGAAGTAAAATAACACATAATGTGTAACACTGCGTTATTCGTAACGAAAAAACTTCTCAAATGAACATTGCCAAAATATGTTTCGAAATTACATCAATGAATTACAAATGTTAGAGGCGTTCATAAATGCGTTCATAAACTATTATCTTTCAATTTTCAATCTTTCGTTGATTTCCTTTTGATTTGACATATTCATAAAAAATAAGTCTTTTGAGATAATTTTAATATCGAAAGCAGGTAAAAAAAAATAAAACAGAATGACTGTGTATATAGAGGAAGTTTATATCTACACACTGTTTTTAAAATAATAATTCACACTCATTTTGTATAATAAATCAGTGTATTTTTAATGTCAGCAAATCTCAAAAATTAATTAACATTTCTTATTTTCATTTAAATAAGTAAAATTTTTATTTAAGCATATGAAGAATATGTAAATAACAATATCTAAACACAAGTTTATTGCCAAGTTGAAAGTCGTACATTTATATATAGTGTGCATAGAACGAATAATAGCGACATCGTAATTTGACTTGCAAATTTTCTATTTTTTTATTCATATTATACTACTTACAATAGGTATATAATTTAAAAGTAAGCAATAATAAGGGGGGAAAATGTTTAATTTGGATAATTGGATGATAATAGATATTCAATGATTTTAAATTAAGCTTATATTTGTGTCTATATAAAAATTAATTATGTATTGAGAACGTCTATCTTTTGATAAAAAATAAAATAAAAATAAAAATAAAGTGAATTTAATTAAAATTTATTCTAATTTTTTTCGTTGTTTAGCTAAATGAATTGAAATTCTCATTGTGTAATTTAATTTTTCGCCACTTTTTTTTTTGTATTATAAAACTAAAAAATAATGTAAGTTAATAATTTACATTACAATTAAACTAAAATAATACGTAATAATTTCATATTTAAAAAAAAACTCAACTCTACAGAACTTTTTACTTAAACATAAAACATACACGTTTTGGTATATAATTATTATATACAGAAAATTATTAAAAACTAGTAAAAAACCCGTTGTGTTTTTGATGAATGAATACAATGTGACTAGAATATGATAAAATTTGACAAAAATAATTAAATAAATAGAGAATTCATACATTTATATAACAAAAATTTCGTAAGAAGGATATTTTGAATACTTTTCTTTATTCCACATTCGTTTTTGAAATCATTAGGTAACAATGAAGTAAAACACACAAGGCTGCAGGACAACCATAATAGCCAACTATAGTTAGTTGCGAATAACAGAGCAAGAATTTAATGTTATAAGGACAATCACATAAATACAGATTTCTAAGGTCTTTAAGTCGAAATCAGTGGCTCAGAATAATTAAATAATTTTTGTTGTTGAACGAAAGAAAATATTTGGACTAATCAAATTTTCTATTTAATTTTTTTTTCTTTTTCTGATATTAATTTCACTAAAAATTTCATACAGTAAAATAAAAGACTGTTTATAATTATTTTTCCAATTAATCTAAAAAAAAATATATATATAAATATATTTCTCATGCTGATTCGTTTTATAAAAGCGTAATAATAATAATTTATGGAAAATTAATGTTTTTCTTAGTAAAGAGATTAGATTTATTATAAAAAATAAAAATATAAAACAGAAAATATTAAACTTTTAGTCCATCATGATTTTGCATAAAGTTTTTTTTTTTTTTTTTTTTTGAAAATTATTCGTGATTTATGTTTGTTGTTCAGCTCCAGTTAGTGCTATATAGTTAGAATTATATACATAATATATTAGTTATATATATAAATAAATTAAATTTATTCACGTTAATTATATTTTTTCATAACTAAAAAAAATTGACCACAAAAGAAATAAAAATAAAAATAGTTGGATTAAAAATTAAATAAAATGAGGGCAAATTAATTTATATAAAATTTTGCTCTACTTTTTTTCTTCTTATTGTTTTTTAGTTTTTTTTTTTATTTTATTATTATTTATTTGAAGTTTTATTTTTTGCCATATATTGCGTGATGGCCATTTATTAAAAATGAAAAAAAAAAAAAAAAAAACGCACATTTATAACATAGAAAGTTTATTACTTAAATTAGTAAATTATAGTTCTCGCCCACAATATTAAGTTAAAAAATAAAAAAAAAATTCTATTAAAAATTTGATAATTTTTTATTTAAGCTTCTTCGAAACATAAATATTTAATATTATAATAACTTTTTTCAAACTTCCCGAATTTAATTTACGTGCCAATCAAAATGGAAAAATAGAAAAAAAATATATATATTTTGTTTGCAAATCGTCTAAGTTAATTATTTTCTTTTGTGCAAATTCGATAATTTTTCATTTTAATTGAAGTTATATACAATTTTAATAATTTTTTTCTTGAAAAAAAAAAATGTTTTAATTACCGATGATTTGTATAAGATTATTATATTAATAATTTTAATGGCAAAGTTATTATAGGTAGTTGAATATTATTTTTGGTCTTCAATTTAATTGAATTTATAATATTTAAATTTCAAGATATAAGCGGAAGACTTTAATAGAATGAATAAACAAAACTAAAACAATTCAGATGGAGAATGTAGAAGAATAATAATGCATTGAAATGAAAACCAAAAACATATACAGACAAAATATTTGAGGCCAATTTCAAATCAAAATTTCGATTTTAAAATACTTTCAAACAAAAAACAGGAATAGGCCCGTTCAATTTTCCCGAACTCTATCATTTGGAACAAAAAACGCTTAAATCAACTCTGTATTAAGCTGGGAAAGAGGAGCCCCCTTATTTAAATCTTATATGAAAAATGGTGTACAGTAAAATCAGAAAGTATGTCTAAACTATTTAATTTCTAGAAAAATTATTTCAGTAAACGTATCTGGTAGCATTGATATTGAAGTTTATTTCAATATTATTAGATCACTTTTTCTTTTAAGTTATAGGTTTTCAAACTTAACTATACAATGTATGTATGTTATTTTGTCAAGCCAATGTAAATAAAAAGTCAATTTTTTATATTGAATTAGGTGACATATGCAATAATTAAATACCCGGATAATAAAATTAGAATGTCGGAAAATCAAATTAATGTTTTGGTTTTTGTTAAGCCACATAGTGGTCTAATTAAGAACAAAAAATTAATATCACCTTGAAATTAGTTGGTGCGTAAAATGAAAAAAAAAAACAAAACAAAAAGAATAAAAATTTAAATAAAACATAAAACATTTTTTTTTGTTGCGATATAAATTTGTTTCCTATGCTATTTTTTTTTTTTGGTTTTGCCTACTTAAAATTTGATAACACAATTACAATTTAAAATCATGTACATATTTGAATAAAATTTGCTTCCCATTATTTATTTTTCGTACTGATAATAATATGTAAAAAGTGTATTGAAATAATCGCTAAGAATAAGTTCAAAATTAAGAAAAATAAAAATTGCTAGCGCTTCTTTAAGCCCTGATATTAAATCATCAACTATAGTGTTAGAAATCAAAGCTCAATGTCCAGCAGACACACGTTGAATCAATTATTGTTCTAATAATAATTTAACTCCACAAATTGTCTAGCAGCGTATGGTTTTCAGCAACAAAATTTTATTTTATTTATTTTTTCATGAATTAAATATTAGAGGAAGAAAAAAATTATAAAATTAATAGTGATTATCAAATTAATATATTTAATGAATATAAACTTAGCTCATGCAAAGCGAGTTGTTGGCGTACATTGTTTTAAAGATACAATTTATATAATGAGTTTTTAAAAACTCACGAAATGCTGGTACAATAATTATAAAAGTTTAAATAAACCCGAAAATAAGAAATATAATAAAAAATAGTTTATTTTGTGAACAAAAAAAAAATTCTTAATTGTGCATTAAAAATTTAAACAAAGATCTAATCTAATCTAATTAATATAACAAGGATTTCCCACAATGTGTGTTGTTTCCAAAACTTTAAAGATCTTATCGAATTTAAATTTTTTTTTTTATAACCTAATTTTAGATAAAAATTATTTCTATTATATTCTTAAATAATTTTTATTACATTTTCCTATATGTACACATAATACGATTTTATTGTAAAAACGTATAATATAAGTACAAGTAAATTTGTATGTTGAATATAACCTTAGACTAAATATTAAACAGAATAAACTTCTTTAAACATTGACATTTAAAACCGCACAAATGTGTATTGCATAACAGTTTCAAATGCCAAGTAATCAAGCTTTTATGAAGGCATCATATGATAATAATAAAATCTGGGGTCAAATTCGATATTCTTGAGGAAATTCGATATTATCTTGTGACATTATTATTTTATTTTACACTTAATCTTCTTATTTATATATATAAATGTATACGATATTTTATAGTTTTAAGTATCACACTAAAAATAATAGCGTGGAAAAATGTTGAACATATGAAACATTTTAGTTATATATTATAATATTATACACAATATTTTCATACATGTGTTCTACATTACTATGCAGTAAACATTATAAGATGATAATGAAAACAATTTACTTTCAATATTTGAATAAAAAAAAAAGAAGAAAATATTAAAAGCGACAAAGCAAAAAGATATCCACAAAAACACTTTAATGTACATATGTATATATAAAAAAAAAACATATAGTACACATACTTAATGTTAATGCAAAAATCGTTAAAAAACAATTTAATAATTCCATTCAAAGCCGTAGGTACTGTATTATATACAACAATTTTATTGAAAAAATTTTTATTCATACTAGATTTCAAATTATAGTTTCTAATTATATCGATTCTGTTTAATTTCCTAAGGTTTGAGAAAATTAAAAATTTAAAATAATTTTATGGGTAAAAAATGCTGTTTATTTTTATGATTAGAAATAAAATTCGAGGTTTCGAACTTTCTCCTATAATTAACTTTAAATTATGTCACTGTGACAGAGGAGGTGGTGTATTGTTTTTTTTTGAAATTCAGTCAATATTAAGTAGGTACTTAATATTATAATTGAAACATAAAGAAATATATACTACAACTTCTGAAAAAAATAAATTGCAGCAAAAACTATGTATATTAATATAAATATAATAACAAAATCTAATGAAAACAGTAAAATAATAATTAAATTATAAATCAACTTTATGATACAATTTTTATTGAAATTTATAAAAGTATTAGAACATACTTATTAAGTATACAAAATCATAACGAAATTAAAATTAAAAAAGAGGTGTGTATCTTTTTACTCTTATAGAAAATTAATTCAGAACAAAGGGAATGTTAATAATGTTTTGCTTATTGCTTATAGAAACGTAAATTTTAAATATAAAATATCATATTTATAGGTCAAGAATTTTATCAACTTAGTAGCTATTAATATTAAATTTTTCTTAAATTAAATAACTAAAATTTCATAGAACAAACAACATTATAAAGATTACACTTTGTCTTAAGTGTATTATATAATGTTGGTTAAAGAAATAATTAATATTAATTTATGAATTTAGTGTATACGATAAATTTGTCTGTATATACTTATACATGCCTGTACATATACATTTTTAATAATTCATTTATGTATATGTATGTATATTAAAGCATTTTGTTTTAATTAAAGTTGAAAAGGGTTTTCAATTGCTTTAATTAGTATTCTTGTTCTGAATAGATACTCATGAATAAAAGTGATTTATTTTCACATTAGAGATGTGAAAATACCTAAAGTACCTCGATGTCCATAATTTAAAATTCTAGGAATTAAAGTGATAATTACATTAAATAAATTAATAATTATATTGTACACTTTTATGTGAGAGTAACAAGAAATTAAAATAAATTGTTGAGAAATTTAATATATTAAAAAGGATCGAACCTTTAATAGTCCTCATTCAAGAATTAAAGACAGGAAAAACTCCGGAGCAAAAAATTGTTATTATGCTAAATTTAGACAGTGGTTGGTGTTTAACCTATATTGACCTTCTGGTACATACAAATAATTTTGTATTTTCCATAAATAATTAATTACCAAACTAATAAAATTTCCTTTCGAAGTCTATATACTACTACACACTGTAATACACATTAATTTCATAAACAATTATGCAACTCAAATTTGTTGATTAAAACAATATTTAATCTGAAATTATTCTAAAAAAAATTTATAATTTTTAAATAAAAAAAAATGTTATTTTTGCTCAAAAAAAAAAGATGCATTCTGAGTCTAAAATAAATGAAAAAAAAATATATGTATGTACTTATTAAGTATTATCTCACTCAGGCTAATTCACTAATAAATATAGTTAAGGTCTTAATTTATATGTTAAACTGTTAAAATGAAAAGCAATTAAAAGGATAAAATTTTCAAAATCAATATTAAATTTTCTCTCTATGGGACGTATCATTTGATATTTAATTGCCAGAAAATCTTTAATCATTTGGTTTTTTTTTTTTTATGTATTCTATGTTTTTTTTTTTGGTAGGTACACAATGAAAATATCAAACGAAATATATATAGGTATATATTATATAATTTTTTTTTTGTTTTTTTTTTTATTGAATAGACAAAGTTTTTAATGAAAACTTTTAATTTATTTATTTTTCCAGACAAAAGGAAAGCTATGTAGTAATTTTTTATTGTTCACAAAAATCTGTTTTATTTTTTGGCATGTATGCAGACAATTTTCTGAACTTTTAAAAATTCAGCAAAAAAAAGAAAAAAAGACAAAGATTTTTTTTAAAGCTAATTAGAATAGAATTTTTAAAAACTTCCACTGAATGTACATAATAAGTACAACATAAAAATTTATATATATGTTTTGTATACATATATATAAAATAAAAAATTATTTTCCACTTTTTAATGCTATCTCTGCAAAATGTACTTTAGAATTTTGTTGAAAAGCTTGAATAAATATTTTATCATGATTATAAATTTTTGTGAAAATTTTTTAAGTGAAATTAAAGCAATGATATTATTTTAATTGGGTTTTTTTTTTTTTTTTTATATTCAGAATAGAAAAACAAAATGATTTATGTAGATATTTTTCATTTATTTCTTTAGCAAATAGATTTTTTTTTTATTATGAGAAGTTTTTAATTGAATAATGCAATAATATTCACTTTGAAATATTTGGTTTTATCAATGAAGAGTTGAGATTGCAGAATTATTTTAATTTTCTTTAAAAGACCAAGATTTCTTTTAAAAATTCTTTTAAAAAGAATAAAGAATTAAGTATACATTTTTTTTTTTATTTTAATGAATAAAAATTAAAATATTTATTTATATAGGTTCAATCTCTTTACAATCTATACATTATGTGTATATGTGTACACAAAAATTTTGAATACAAATGAAAACCATTAAGTTTTTTATATATATTTGTATATATTTTATATGCGACACATTTTTTGATAGATTTAAATTACATTTTTACTAAAAATGAAAAATGTTTGAGATATTTAATTTATGGTTAATTTTTTCTCGTAATTAAATTTCTGTCTGATGTATAAAATAAATGATGAAAAAACTCTGAAATTTCCACAAAATCGTTCAACAATAATTCAACAATAACACAGCCCAAGTCTCGAAATGCAAAATTGTATCAAAATCAATAAGCATTAAAATCCAAATATTCAAAATTCTATCAAATCAAAATATTGAATGCAACAAAAATCAAAATCCCTAATGTTAATGGTATAAAATTTGAATGTTTAATATTGCAAAAAGAAATTTAATTTTCCAGCTATTAAAATTAAAATTATTTAAAAAAATAAACTCAAGATTTTATTATGGTATAGTTTCAATGGATATCGAATGAAAAGTTTGAATTATTCTTTGAAATTTAATGTTATTGCAAATATAGAGAAATTATATTTTATGTATAATAATAGTTAACATATTACATATATTTTAGAATATCACATGAAAAAGAAAACAGAAAATGAAATTTTTCTACGAATGGATTTATTTCTAATTTTCATATTCTGATTGATAAATATAATTAGATATTCTCTTATTGTATGGAACAAAATTTAGTATTGTGGAAAGAAGAAAATATTTCTTTCTTAATCTACAGTTTGCTTTTATTTCTATTTAGTTATTGACTTTAATTCCTTTCCGATATGATGGCACCAATCTAACAATACTATACTAATTATGATTTGCTTTATTTTTTTATTATTTTGCAAAGTAATCTTCAAGGTTATTTTCAAGTTCCATGAATAATTGAACCATTATTTTAATTTTGCATAACTTGTACAGTATTTTTAACTACATATAAAATATATGTATCTAATATATGTTGAGCATTTATTTTTACCAGAGAAATAAATATGTAAATGTAAATATTTTAGTCAAGGATAAGACATTATTATTATGTTCAAGGACATTGTTACTTAAGTGTGTATTCAAAGTGGATTGACTTGAACTTAAAGATATTTTCTATGATATGTATTTAATTGTGAATGTATTATTATGATGCATTATAACTTATCAGCAGTAGAAGTTGTGTAAATCAAAATAAAAAAGTTGCGATTGGACATGATTGCGGGATGGTCTATGACACGCTCTTACTCGAAAAATCTTTACATAAAAAAAAACTTTAATTTTGTTTTTTTTCAACGATTTTCGCGAGAAAGTAATGATCAGTTTTCAATGAAATGAATTTTATTTTTAAATTATAATTTTCGTGGTTTTTCACGGTTTTAGCGGGTAAATCGCGATTGGATATGAAGGGCGGATGGTGTATAATACCTCCTTACCTGGAAATCTTACAGAAAAAAAGAATAGGATTTGGTCTCGAAAGAAAGTCGTAATTAATACGGAAAAGAAAAAATCTTCACGTACCATTATCTGAAGAAGTATAAAAAATTTCTTCACGTATTAATATTTCAAATATACCACATAGAAATTATTAATAAATAAATTAGATATTGTCCATGAAACAGGAATATGTACTATATAACAAATTTTTTTCATACAAGAGGAAGAGGAGTCATAACTAAAATATTGTTATTAAAGATGGGTTTAAAGATTTTAAGCAATTTAATTATTTAAAAACAAAATATTTTAGACTTATTTTTTGTAATCAAATTTTTGTTTTTGCCAACTTTTTTTTAAAGAAATAAAAATAAATTTTTTATGCAAATATTTACTGTTCACATTAAAGCAAATAATAAAATTAAAGTTATTTTTTTTTTCCTTATTTAAAGAAAATTAACAATTCTTTTGGAAAACAAAATTTCATTTATATTTAATTTATGTATATTCGTGCTGCACATTGTCGCATCCAAATGTAGACTTTTCATTTTCTCTTTTTTATTATTGTTTATTCTGTTTTTAAGTTTCTTTACATTATTTTTCATTTCTTCTTTTTTTTTCTGTAATTTTATGTAAAAGTAAGGTATACATAAATATAAAATCAAGGAAAAGTCAAATGTTAGTTCGAGGACATTGTAAATAACAATTATTATAGATAATTTTATTTCTGCAAAAAAAAAAATGAATGTTCTTTGCAAGTGTTGAATATTATAAGGAAAGTTTAAGAATTTAGCTAATAATCACAATTTTAAATCTTTTTGATTTATTAATTAAAAAAATAAATGAAAATCATTGCTTGTGAAAGTTATAAATAGAAGTCTGTGATATACAGTAAATGATATGCGATTCGAACAGTGCCAGTAAAATCTTTATGGTTAGATTATGAGGTTAAAAAATGTCGATATCTAAACTTAAAAATCTTCTTTTAATATTAAACAATTTTAATTAATATTTTTTCTTATTTTTTTTTTTGTGTTTATTCTTCCGCAGAGGATAAAATATATAATAAAACAAATTTCCGGTAAGTGGACATTACACACGACGACAACTTGCTGAAATAATTTGTAATGCAATATTTTTAATCTTGGCACGGACAGGAATGTTGAATAATTCAATATTTTTCTTAAATAAATTAAAATTATCGCAGGAAGGATAAAAAATAAACTACAGAATTAATTTTTGATAAATGGAAAATAATGTAACAAAAAATTTATTCCCAAGATGAAAAAATAATCAAATTTTTTTTTTTTGATTACAATGTATTAAAAAAAAAGAAAAGTGATGGAAAAAATATTTGACAATTTAACACAGAGAAATAAAACTTATTATTCTAATAAAAAAAAAATTATTATTTTAAAGGACTTAATTTGGAAACGCCTAATTAATTAAGACCCCCCATAAAAATGATTTTCCTTCTTTAATAAAAATATACATTAAAATGTAGTCATTATGTACACAGGTCATTGAGATGATTTTGTTATTTGCCTTTTTTTTTTTTGTTACAAAGAGGTGATAAAAATAAAATAATTCAAACCAAATTTTGAATCATTTTAGAAATTTAATTTCTTTGTATATGTTTAAATTATAAATGTATGCATTAATTATTATTGTTCTTTTTACTTGCGACAATTTTATAGGATCACAAGATACAAGTTCTAAACTAATATAATTATATAACTTATTTTTTTTTTGTTTTTATAAGGTTCATATATATTATCAAAAATAAATTTCATCCCTCATTTTTGCAAGATACCTTAAGATTTTTCACTCGCAGCAATGTACAAATAAAACAAATAAGCTTTCTAAAAACAGCTGTCTTTATAAATCTTTTCTTAATTATAGGCGGTAAAATAATAACATTTGTTCAAATTCATTATTAACATTTATCTATTTTATGGTCAATTGCCTATTTTTATGTAATTTTTTTTTTTGTTTAATATTTATTTAACGCATAAATAAAATATAATACATATTTATTTTTATTTTGATATTATTGATACAAATTCCTTAACTTTAATATATAATACCCAGATGTCAATATTCAGTTTTTTTTTCTTTCGATAAAACAAACATTTAGGTATATCTATAGATATTTCTTTTTTATCTTATATATTTTTATTTTTAGAAAATGTCTTATATTATTGCTAAAGTCAAAATAGGTATAATAATAAAAATATTTTTTCATCAATCAAAAACTGTCAAAATAATGTACTCAATTATTTATTTAAAAAAGAAAAATTGAAAAATATAACTTAAAAAAATAATAAATATTTATGTACCTGTTGGAAAATTTTGAAATATTTTTCTTCTTTTTTTTTTTTACTTTTAAACTTTAATTAGATTTGAAATATTTTTGATTTATATATATACATTTTTTTTTTGATAAGTAGAAATGAACTTTTTGAAATAAAAAAAAAAAATAAAATAAATAAATAAATAACAAATAAAAATAAAATACAAAATTTTTATATTCGGTTCTAATATTGATCAGGATAAATTGACAGAATAAATATTATTCTATAATTATTGTTTTCTGTTCTAGCCATTGTTAGTTTTTCCAACCAGATGGGAATATGTATGTATGTAAACTGTTTTTTATTTTATTTTGTCCCTTGAACCATAATATAGAACAATATTTTTATTTTTGTAGATTTGTCAATAATAATTATTTAATTATTTTTTGATTAAATCATAGTTATTATCGTTATATGGATGTAAAGTACAAGAAAAAAAAGTGATAAAAATTTGTGCAGCGATGAAAATTTAAAATTTTTATTTTATAAGAGTTTCAGAACTTATATCGCGCACATTTTTTTGCATATAATCATCAAAACATACTATGTATGTATATTCAATTAATCTGCAAGTAGAGTAAATGGAATTATGAAAATATTGTATTCCTTTTAAATGTAGGACTTTCATGTGAAAGCAGATCAGAATATCTATAACATGTTCCATAAAACCCCAACTAAATGTAATATTAGTCTGTAGTTACTTTTGAAATTGAAATTTTCCCGCAAATTTGCAGTGTAATAATAAAAAATAATGAGGAAAATAAAATTAAACTGGTTCTTTGTAAAAGTTAAAAAAAACCAACCATACTGAATACTGTAGATTTCATAAAATGTTTATAAATATGTAAAAAAAAATCTTAAAATCCCTCTGTTGTAAATTTTTTTATAATACTCCTTAATTTAATGATTTTTCATAGCGCTTTTCACTGCTTACATATGTAGGTAACCGCTTATATTCATATATAATGCTGTTACATATATCAATTTTGTACACATACAAAATTTATAACAAAATGCTTATCTTGTGGCAACAGAAAGCAAAGATATAAAAATTTGTCTAGGTTATATTATGCAAGTATTCATATATTCAAAACTATATCATACAATTATCGTATTTTCAATCGATAAAAAATAAAATAACGTCATTCCTGTTTTTCACATCGAAAAAAAAAAGTTCTGCTATGGACAGGGATAATATTTGTATGTGTTTTCCAGTTCAATAAACTGTAATTCCAAAAATACAAAGTCCTTAAAGTAAAAATAATAATAAATTTGTTTTTTAGTGTTTTAAAAGCCAAAGAAATTTAATGAGCTTGGTATATTCACGATTTGATTTTTTTTTTCGTTTAGTTTATTCTAAGTGCAAATGGATCGTTATCATTTTAGAAAAGCATTGAATAGAATAATACCAGAAATTGTAGAAAAAAACTTCGGAAATCCATTCTCATAGAGCACAAGGTAAATGCAGTCATTCGTAGTGTGGAAGTGTAAATTTAGTAAATTCTGCAAGGCATTCCTCATTCTTCATCTCCTATAATATAATATATAATATAATATTTAGTCGAATCTAAAATCTACTTTAATATGAGAATTAAATCTTAATTCTTGAGAAAAAGAAAAAAAATATAATAACTTTACTTTCATTTTTTTCAAAGGATATTTTTCTGAATTTTTTTTATTATTCTTTTTTGGAACCTGCTGTGGAGCAAACGTTTATAAAAATGCCAGCCAGACTATATTTTTTTTTTGTTGTTTTTACCACAAACAAAATTAAGACCAAACAATTAATTGTTTTATTATTAAAAAAATATGTATATAATATATATAAATATGTGCATGCATTATGTACTTATATATCTATACAACTACAATATACTGTTTTATTTGTTTGAATTTATTGTTATTTAATTGAAGGGGAGAAAATTGTGGGAAATTTTTTTTATTTTTATTACGAAATTTATACCGAATTTACACAAAACCTCAATTTATGAAACTGCATTCAGGAAAAAAATATATATGTATAAATGTATATACCTATTTATATTTGTAGGTATAATTTAAATTGAGAAAATAATAATTGGTTTAAAACAAAAAAGTAATTTCGGGTGAAGATGTTACTTCTGTGAAATTGAATACGCATAAAAAGCACTTAATGATATACCACGATAATGATGATGGTCACATGCAGCGATGTAATATCCTGCAAAGATCTATTTAATTTTGTATATATATACAACATATAAGTATTGACTGTTGAAAACCATTTAATTAAATATAAAAATTTTATATTTTTATAGAAGAAAAAAAAAAAAAATATTGAAAAAATTGTTCTATATAGAATATAATTTTCTATGTTGTATATTGCATATGGTCGGCAAACTTTTCAGTATTAAGATAACCTCAGATAAAATTAGTGTTTTATAATCGACAACCTTTTTTATACTATAAATAAATTTATTAAAATTATCAAAAACAAGCTATACAAATTCAAAATGACATCAACTTCTACATTTTCCCACATGTTCAAAACCGATTGAGAACTTTTTTTTAAATATATATTTATTAGATGGGATTTGTCTCAACTGTATTTCTTCGTACCTGTTTCTCACCATTTACAGGTCAAAACGATAATAGAATAATATTTCTCCCGATCGACCTACAGAACTTTGAAGATCGACGTTATGCCGACCTCTGTTGTATATAAACAAAATATGTTTAAAATTTTTTTATATGTGTAAATTACTTCAAGGATAATCATATAAGGATAATAAACTGTAAATGAAGATAGTAATTTGAAATAAAGGATTATTTTTATGATGTATGCAGAGTGTAGTATATAATACACAAATGTTATTAGTAGCATAATTATGAGAAAAAAACTCAAGTATTTCTAAACCCTATTTCTTCAATTTTATTATTTTCAAGTGTCATTAGTAAGAAATAAAGTACGAAGAAACATTTTCATTCATTCATTCTCTCATTAGAGATCTAATTTTAATAAATTTTTTTTTATATGTAATTTTGAGATAAAAAACTAAAAAATTTGGCAAAAATTGCTTGTTGCGTACATTTTTCTAAATATTTCAAGGAGTGCAAAAAAATGTCTTCAAAATTTCGTTCAAAACGGTTAGATATGAATTCAATATTAAATTATTTTTTTCAATTACTCAATCAAAATTATTAATACAGATACAGGTGATAGATAAAAAGTAACCCTCGACTTACAATTATTATAACATGGAAAATATTATGCGGACAAGTTGAGGTAAATCATTATTTTAATATGAACTATCAAGCAATTAATATTGTTATCCTTTGTGCTCTGGCTAGGATGCGCTATACTTATCAATAATTTAATTTCCGCAAATATTAAGATTGATGCAGTGAAATGAGAGTTATTTTAATATAATTTATTTATATACCTAGTTATTAAAAAAAATTAAAAATTTATATTAAAAAAAAAATTAAAATTGTCAATTTTTCAATATAATATATATGCATATATGCTCTTTTATAATAATAATTATTATTAAAATTTTCAAAATCGTTGCAATGCGAAACCTTTTATTCCGAAATTTTATTTTTTTTTTATAAATTCCATTCATATTTGCTAAAAGGTATATTACATATACAGTATTTGTGTTATATATGATGACAAAACCTGTACAAGGATATTTATATTTTTTCAAATTATAATTCTCTTTTCCTTTTTGTTGAAAAATGAAGAAAATATAATAATATATTTATTAACAGAATATGACATTTTATAATGATGAATAAAAATGAATGTATTTTAAAAATACATAATATTTATTTTATACAAAAATTTAATACATGAATGTACAAACGTATAAAATATGCAGAGCCATACAATGTACTTAACATAATATATATGCAAACAATTAAATGTTTCACAAAATTATGAGTATGTACAGAAAAAAAATCAGACTGGAACTATACTTCATCTATATTTCGAAGTTTGATACTACCACCTGACATGGATAAAATAAAACCATCAAAAACTAATTTTTATTTAATGTTTTTTTTTTTTTTTAATATATAGGTTAAAAAAGAAAAGAAAGGAAACATTTAATTTTTGAAAATAAACATAAAACATAATGTTATATTGAATTCTATTTGAATTTTATCAAACATTCATGATGATGAAAAAATATGACATTTTTGTGTATTTTGAACTACCTATATTTTTATTATTCTTTTCTAGAGTTGTTCTAAAAAAAAAAATTGAGTTTTGTATTGAATTAAAAATGGAAATTGAAAAGTCCGCATAGTTTATTTAACCTTTTTTTTTTTTTTTTTAAATAAGGAAGCAATATTTATGTCGCTTTTTTTTTATTAAATTTTCAGGGAAATAATTTTTGTTCCTTATTTGGCATAACCAAAAGAGATTTTCAATTCAAATAATTTTCTTTGAAATATATAGCAGATTGAAAAAAAAAAAAGTAGCTTTCAAACTTATTTATTGCTCGGAAAAATAAAGAAAAGAAAAAAAAGAATAAATCTATTCCGCTTCATCTTCGTAATATTAGTACATAGACACAACTTTGTTTAAAACTCAGTGACACAGTGTTGCAAAGGATTTTATAATTTTAAGCTATGTTCAGAATTTTCGGAGTCGTATTATTTTATATACCAAATCAATGTAGTTTTTCATATTATAAAATATTTTTAATAACTTACCTCTTCTTCATTGCTGGCTGTATTAACCGAATCCATGCTTTGTGATAATCCCAGTGGAGCTAATGCCATTTGATTATCCATTTCTGTATTGTTATTATTACTATTATTGTTCAAATTAATTAATAAGTTATTGTTATTGATAATTGAATTATTATTATTATTATTAGTATTGCTTGTTGTTGTTATTGTAGATGTATTTGTACTACTACCGCTTGTCAAAATATTATCACTATCGTCAATATTGCCGTTAATGCTGCCAAGTGAGCTGGTTGTTGTTACAATGTCTGAAGCAGTTACAGGTGGTGTAGTTGTCGTTACTGTTTTCGGCTGTGAAGTTGTAGTTACAACAGTAGTTGATACCGGAATTGACGGTTTATTTATTAATGTTATATTAGGATGCCTGTAAGGCTTTGGATGTGATTGTTGTGCTTGTTGTTGTTGCTGTTGTTGTTGCTGTTGTTGTTGTTGTTGTTGTTGTTGTTGTTGCTGTTGTTGCTGTTGTTGCTGTTGTTGTTGCTGCAACAAATTTGAATGAATCTGATGCGAATGAATTTGACCTAAACTTGTATGCTGTGGATGTAATTGATGTGAATGTAAGCCCGGATGCAGTTGTGGTACACCAATAGCTGGATGATGGTGATTAAGTTGATTGAGATGATTTATTTGTTGTTGTTGTGCAACAGCCGCTGCAACTGCGGCTTGATGCAATTGATTTTGTTGCTGTTGATTAAATCGAGCCAATGCTTGTTGTTGAACTACAGCCAAAGGTGGTGAAGTTTGCAATTGTTGCTGTTGTTGAATAATGGATTGTTGGTAATTTTGTTGGCCAGCTACTTTAGATAAAGCAGCAGCGGCGGCAGCAGCAGCAGCGGCAGCAGCTGGTGAATAATGTAATTGGGTTGGTTGTGGATGTGGTTGTTGTACTACTGGCAACACTGAAACAGCACACTGACGTTTTGGAGATAAAACTTGGGGGGCGCTCGCTGGCGTTTGCGGCAGCGTCGGCCTTCGTTTAATCGCAATCGACGAAATGGTGGTGGCTGTTTTTAACTACTTTTGTTTTATATTTTCGTCTAAAAATTTCACCTTGCATTCGGTTGTATTTATTTTTTTTAGATCTGATTTCAAATTATATGATAAATAATTGTCCAATAATAGGTTCTGTTAATATTTTAGTAGAGCCTAGAAGTAAAAAAAATAATATTTGTTATATAAATAGATATATTTAAATTGTTTAAGTAAATAAGAGAAAAATTCGAAATAGTTTTATTATTTTAATTTCAATAAAATATTTCATATATAGCAAACGCTCCAAAAATATCTTAAACTTGATGTTTAGCTAAAATTCAATAGTTTTCAATAAATTTGTTCTTTAATTTAATTTTAATTTTTATGTTTTCGATATAATTAATGCATACCCACATAAAGTTATGCAAAAAAAATAATAATTGAAATAATGATACAACCCACGTTACTTTAATTTTTTATTTTTAATAATTATTATATAATATATATAATTATGTTCATATAAGTCACTTCTATAATTTAATGAACATTTACTTTGTGTACATAAAAAAGAAGATTCACAATTAAATTAATTCAAAAAAAAAAATTATTATACACTTAAATAATAAAAATCTATACCTATTTTCGAGTTTTCTTAAATTACTAGCGATATAAACTCTAATTATTAAACAGGCGTTAATTGGCTTAAAACAACAAGTGTTACTTATATTTAATCAGATCAGACATGTGAAACAATAAAATTAGTAGAAGTAGAAAATATAGAACATTGTATTCTATATGATAATAAAATAATGTTTGTTAAGCTTTTATCCCGCTTTTCATAATAAATTTGGCAATACCTTTCAAAATGTTAACTGTACCATTTTCGATTTAATAATAGCCCCTTTTGTTTCTATTTTAATTTTTATAAGATTTTTTTCTATATTTAGCTTAGTATTCTGATGACTACAAATGGTTAGAAAATTAAAACTACAGATCTAAAAAAATACATCTTCATATAATTATGCTGTAATCTTATATTTTTGTTATATACAATTATATATAGAGTTAAATATTCTGAAGTATAAAAAAAAACAATTTAAAGAAAAAATTTTCATCAATATAATTTAATTAAAAATTTATTGAATAAAAATTTCGTTAATAAATCTTACCATTTTCCCTCTTTTTTGATTAAAAACTCAAATGAATAATAAATTCATTATAAATATACGTATATAAATTCTCTGATGAAATTCTAATTGATAATTAATATTAATTAAAAACATTCTATAAGCAATTATTTTCAGATCATATGTGGTTAACTTTATATATAAAATATATTAAATTTTCATATTACCTATATAAGAATAAAATACTAATTTCATTTAAAGTTTAAAGATTATAAATGTGTACAATTTATAGATCCACACCATATATTTATGAGTATACTACACACACATGTATTGTTGGAATACAAATTTAAATTTTTTTATATCCAATGAGTTTATTTTTGTACATATACGTAAAGTATACACGGTTGAATTTAGTATTAGAATTATATTGACTGAATTATTATTCTGATTTTGGTATATATAATTAAATTATATATATAATTAAATGCATTGCACATAGTCTTGCACCAGCAAGGTTTCGTTTATTAACTAAAAAACTTGAGTGCCAAAATACTGTATTTCGACTATTTAAAAATTCTTCTTAATTTGATTTTTACTTTGGGAACTTAAAAGCTTACATACATACATATTAAACAAAGATTATTGGATATTCTAACTAAAATATTGAATCTTAAAGTCAAAGTGTGACGCAATTTAATATTTAAAACACACATTAATATTTGTAAAATAAATCATAAATTTTTTTTTCGTTTTTATAATCAGTTTAGCATAAAGATCTTTTAAATTAAATATAAATAGTTATAGTTTGACAGTTCAATTAAAAGTCTGCTATATTTAGTTTTTTTTTTTTTTAATTTCGAAATTAAGTTATAAATTTTAGGTATGTATAATCTCTAATATGGTAAATTTAAAGTTTAGTTCCACCACCATCAATTTATACATATTTATTTATATTTTTAAAATAATTATTTTCATAAAAAAAAAAAAATTAATTACTTTATAACAAAAAAAAAACTAACAAATTAAAGTTTTTATTAGTTAGCAATGATATTAGTCATCGCATAAATTTTAAAACGACAATACTTAATAAATAACAAAGAATTATTATTTCTAAAAAAAAAAAGTAAATAATTATTGTACCTATTTATTATTTAAAAAAAAAAAAAATTAGCAAAAAAGTATTATGATGTTATTAGGTATATGATGTTATTTAAATTTTCATAATAATAGTAATTGTTATATGTTGTCTGTACATGTATATTATGTATGACGTTTTTTATCTCTTATTTTTTGAGTAATAAAATGTACCTATATACAATTTTAAAATTCGCAATATTTACCTATACAATGAAAAAAGAAATTTGTTATTTTACATACATGATTTAATAAATTACAAAAATAGAACAGTATCTCATAAATGAAGTATGGGGCCCGTTTTCAGTATTTCAATTTACGATACTTTAATTTTAAGATACGTTGGTCACAATCAGGGGCTGAATATATTTTTATGTTCCTTCAATATCATTATACCAATGCCATTTAGTCATATACCATACCATATACAAAAATAAGAATTTTGATTGAAATTAAGATCCCAGTCCGAATCCTTGAAAAATGTAAAAAGTATATTCAAAAGTATTTTAAATCGATATTCTGTTCTAAATTTTTGTAATATGAAATTACAATACAATGAGTGTTTAATGTAATACAAGAATAAAACTAGCAAATTTTACTCTCTCTTTAACAATATATTATTGTTCCTCAATGTGTACATGTTATGTGGTAATGTCAAAATTAAAACAAATTTATTTCAAAATAATTTTATTTAAGATCTTTGTTGTACATATCAGAAATATCAAAAAATTTGCGAAAAATGTATTATATAACATTTTATTTTTGATTCTGTCACGTTATATGACAAGCGAAATAAAAATACCGCTTGTTGGGTTAATGCAGGCTGTCAGCAGTAGGTGTTGTATTCTACGTGCGTCAATGTTACTTGTGCCTAACAACAGGTGACATTAACACACGAGTTTAACTGAAACTATGCGTTGAAACATTTTCCTCTCAGTTATGCTATTGTATATATAAAATATACATATTTATTTTTATTTTTATTTTACTCAGAATTGTTTCCTGGTGCAAAAAAAATTGTTTTTATTAAGATATTTTAATTATTTTAATTATTATTTTAATGTCATATTGTTATTTATTTTTAATGATTTGTTAACTATTGAGTTTAAGTTGAACATAAAAATGTACCTAATAAAAGATGTATGCGATTTTTAAGCATTTATGTAAATGTATTTTTTTTAATTTAAGTTATTGAATTTTTTTTCAAAAGAACTCATTTATCTGTCGACAACGAATACAAGCCAGCTGATGATGTGAAAATGAATATATTTTTATTCAGGCATAAATGAATAAGATTGATTTTTTATTGTTTGATCGAAATTTAAGCTTTGAACATTAAATTACTTACTCTACTGGGAAACCTGTATATATCCTATTGATCATATGAAATGATTTATGATCAATGAATTCAAAATTCAAACACTTATGTTGTTATCTTATTTTTCGGGGAACTTTGTTATTAAGAAGGTCAATTATAGTGTGGAAATAGTTATTAAGAAAAACAATGTTACTATTACTTCATAAAAGTAAAGCTTTATTAATTTTAATAAACTTTTGCACAGCAGTGCAGCGTTCTTCTCAATCAATAAATAATAATTTAATTACATTCTTTTCCTCTCTTTAATTAAATTAAATTAATTTTTTTGACTTTTGGGATCATGATAAATAAATTTATTGCTAAATAAATTATTACTTTTTTTTATTATTATTATTTATTAAAAAAAAATACTTGTATAAAGTAAAAACGTTGTTGAAACAAATTACAGCCCTCTTACAATTTGTTTTTTTTTTTCAATCGATATTTTTTATTAGAAATTCTAAATCAATTGTGAAATAACGATAAAATGAAGATATAAATTAATCAATTATTCATATTAATGATGGAATTTACCCATATTTTCGGTTCATTGTTTTTAGAGTGCAAATGTATATAGATATATATTTTGTTTCTTAATGAACATAATAATATTTATTTTTGTGACATATATATATTATGTGCATTCCCATTTTCTAACAAGTATTTAATTAAGTAATTGATTATTTCACTTAAATCAGAATAATTTCATCAAAAATTTGATAAAAGAAAGGTTTAAAAAACGGAGATAAATTTTAAGATTTGAACAAGAATCTTTTGAAACATAAAATAAAAAAGTTAATTTACATAATTATTCCAAAAGTTAACAAAAAAAAAAATTCGAAACTTTTTAACTTTTTTATTCAAGTTTACTCAAATCTGAAATTAAAGTTTGCACATTCATTCAATCATCAAATATTTCAGGTATTTTCTATGGGATATCAATTTTTTGCTGATAATGTTTTGTTTATTTACTTTTTCAAAGTTGTGAATAACTTTTTACACGTTTACGTGTAAAAATTCTGTATCAGTGTAAATTACTTTAACTATAATAATCGCTTTTTATTCAGACAATTTTCTGCTTTCACATATACCTAAATAATGTGAATAATTTTAAGTAGATAATGAAATAGAAAAAAATTTAAAAAGTGATGAAGAAACAACAAAAAAAAATCAATCAAAATTTTTTTTTTCAATCATAAAGTAAATTTTGTAAAATTCTTGGTATGTTGGGGTGGAACCTTTTTGTATTTTATACATAATTATATATATAATATATAATTCAAAGAAAAAGAGAAGAAAAAGCAAGTATCAAAATCTGTGATTGATCTATAGTAGAAATCAATAGATAATAATATGCCAGCAATCTAAACAGAGATGACGCTTTATGAAATTTCAACTCTCTCATATATATTATATTATGTATACAAATACAAAGAATTATGTACACATTTACACAAAAAAAAATAGCTTTCCTTTCATAAAAGTAAAAGTTATCGCATAAAAAACCCTTTTTATTTTTGATCTAAAACAAACAATACTTATAACATCTATTCATTTTTTTTCGAATAAGAAGAAGTTTTATGTTTTATCAATCTTATTTAATTGCTAAGAATTTAATAAAAATATTGAATATTGTAATGATAATTTAATAATTAAATAACGTTCCTTATTCATAACATATTTATTCATATTAATATATCAAATTCATAAACTATGCATAGAAATAAATAAATTTTTAAATTATTTTGGTAGTATATTTTCTCGAAATGTTGCATATTAAAAAAAAAAGTAGATAGTTTTAGTTATTACATATATTTATACACAGAATAAGATTGAAAAAGTATTGTATAAATTACAAGTTTATAGGATGTAATATAAATTTTTTTTTTTTTTTTGCAAAAACATAAATAATAATGAAAATACATAATAACTAAATGGAGGAAATTTCTTTTATGATTGAAACGGAAGTTTTTTTTCTAAAACTAGTTTTTAATATATAACTAAAGTGCTTTAGTAACATTATTGTTTTCAACGGAAATGATTTAAATAAATAAAATTTTTCATTAACACAATTTAATTTCTTTATTTATTCAACCCATCCTTTTAAAATTTTTAAGCTTGCAAATAAACATTTATGATAGCAAACATGTTTACCTTGTTAAATAATATATAATATACGTATAGGCAAAAGTATAAAGAAAAAAAGAACTTTTAATTACGTTCGTTTATTTTCAATCTTGTTCCTGGTTTTTCTAAATTATCTGCGTACACAAAGATCTATAAAAAAGCTTTGCATTTTTTAAACATTTGTTTTTATGGTGGATGAAGATATAAGTACATTGTACATGTTCATATATATTTAAAAATATATATACATATATAATATATATATAATGACATATATATAAAAAATTCATTGGACAAAAATGTTTCAAAACCGCATATAAAATAAATATTGTAATGTAATATATAATATATAATCAATCTTATCAATAAATTCTGCAATGTTAACTTTTCTGATTGGTATGCTAATTGTAGAAAAAATAATGACTTTGAAAAATATTAAGGTTTATAAAAAAAAATTCACAATATTAAAAATTTTAAAGCCACCAAAACGAATAACAAATTTTAAAACAATTTTCAAAAAATTTTTTAACATAAATATTGGATATTTGAAATTAATATGTAAATTAATGATAACATTGATGACTTTTATAATTTACTTATTTCATAAGAAATATGTAAATATCGAATGATATGTGAACTCTAGCAGAAATAAAATATTTACTTTTTTTTATCTTATTATTAGCAGGAATTATATACATTTTCAACTACTTAGTAAGCATAAAATAAATTAATTATTTGAAGGGAATTTTTTTATATTTATGTACATTGTACATAGAGTACAAACTTAAAAGTTTTATGTTTCTTGCTTATAACATGTATGTAAATTTATGTAAACATTTAATTTTATACTATAATTAAACATGTGTTCTTACATTTGTCTATATAAAGAAACAACACTGCACTGCACTACTTGACAGTGCACATTCTGGGATTCTGATTTTTTGATACAGTAAAAACTTACTACAATTATTATAATTATTAGAATGACGAAACGATATCTTTCAATCTAAGGCTAAGACTAAGCTTATTAATTTTTGCAGTTGAAAAGTAATAATAAATATTTTGGGAAAATTAATGCCCTATTAATTTTAACACATGTTATCACAATGTAGCTTCTAGTTTTTGTGTTAAAATTTATTTTAATAATTTTAGATGGTATTTACATATTTCGAAATCTGGACTTTAATCAAGTTTTATATTTTTATTAACAATGATATCTAGAAGAGTGTAATTTTCAAAATATCTATAGTTATTAAAATAGAGAATAACAAAAATTATTATTCACTTTTATTTGAATTTATAATTCCTCAAAAATGGTAAATAAAACTTTAAACGTGAGGATCAAGGCCGCATCATTTTGAAATCTCTACTTTGTGCATCATATTTATTTACAGCGAAATGCTGATTTTTTTTTTAATGAAGAGAATTAATAAAGAACTTTTATGAAATATTTTATAATTTTCCATACTCCTGAATTCTTTAATTCACAATTTCAAGAAATTAGAGCAATTTTATACTCAGATGATTTTTTAGAGGTGCTTTCTACCATTTAAATAATTTTTTTTTTATTTGAAATTTGCCTTAAAAATTTGTGTTTATGTTAGGTTTTTCTATAAACATGAATATTATTATTATTATTATTACGTATTATATAATTATTACAGTCGTATACTTAGGTATTGAAAATTTAAGAATCATATAAGAATTTCAGGTAAATATAAATGATGTTAAAATTCTTGTTATTGAAAAAGTATGATGCAACACTTGAGATCTTAATGAGAGATCTCATTTAAATTAATTGAACAAATTAATGTGTGCACAATTATGATATGTTTCCTTATGTTCTTAAATATCGAAAATATTTGAATACATCAATAATAAAATAAATTAATAAAATAAGTTACTTACTATACTTAAATATCAGTTTTTGTTTTCTTTAGCAAGTTATTTATGTAACTTTTAATTTATTCAATTAAATTTATATATGGATGTCTAAGAAATTTTGAAAAACATGTAAGTAGATTATATTGTACTTTTATTTTATACTTGAGTGAAATTTTCAATAAAAATCAATCAAAATAATATGGTAGAGAATATTATACTTACACATTCTTCAATAGTATAACATTTTGATTGTTTAATAAAATTATTGAAGAAGTCATATTTTAACTTGATGTTTTGCTTTGAATAATACACAAAACATTAAAATATGTTAAAAAGTTTGAAAAACAAAACAACATCAAAATTCACACAAAACAAAAACAAGGGAGTTATCTGACATCGCAATAAAATTTATCTTTTTTGCGAATAAATTTTATTTTTTATGGTAAAAAAAAAATTACAAACTTTTTATACCTTGTGGTGGGTTGATAAATTGAATCGAAAACTTTTCCAAAGTGGAAAAATTTTTACTCACGCGCCAATTTATAAAACAACAAAAAATATAAACATACATAGGTAGGTATGTATTTTCATTTTATTTAAAAAAAAAAAAACATTTTTTTATTTAATTTCATTTGCATTCTTTTATAACAATAATCTATATATTTGGTGTTTGGCCCAATTACATTTACAATTATCTATATTACATTTTGTTATGTAATATTTTACTATACAATATTTATCATTCAGCTGTCGGGAATTCATTCTTCAATGTGATAGTAGTTGCCGTATTTTAAAAGCTCACTACCTCCACTAATTTTTTTTATCAAGGCATTACAATAAATTTCGTTATTTGCTAAAATTACGAGAATAACTCTAGAACAGTTTCATTACTTGTGTCATTTATTATTGATAATTTTATTTTTAGTGTTAAGAAATTCTGATTTGAGAATTAAAGCAAAAGAATAATTCGAAACACTTAAAAGATGACGGTAAATTTTAGATTCTTGATATTTTTTTAAAGGGTTTTTATATTTACAAAGTTGGCTCTTTTAACACTGATTCTGACTTATTCTTTTGGAATTTGAAATTTTTAATTTTATTTTCATATTATTAATCAATAATGAACAAATTGCGAACTTAGACTTTAGTTACTTCGACAAAAATTGATTGCTGATATTAAAAATAACAATTATTACTTTACAAATGATTAATATGAATATGTCAAAATACTTTTTATGATGAAACAAAGATTACTCACAAATATAAAATAATAGGTACTCCTAATTTTGTTTCTATGCAGAAATGTGGAAAGATAAATAAAAATCTCTCTACATTGAAGAATAAATATTCTTGTCATTCTTGATTCTTAAAAGCTGAAATTGTCGTATAGTTAATTTTAAAACTAATATATTTCTAATATTTTTTTATGAATTTTAATGGGTTCAATCTGAAATTCTAAACAGAAAGAGCTATATTTGGAGTAAAAAAAAAAAAAAATAAGGAAAAATTAATTCAAAAACATTAAAATATCAATTAAAATGAGATTTTACCATCTTTATTTAGATTTTTTCTATATACCTACCTTGTTTTTTTTATTGTTGTTGAAAAGCAATCAAGAAAAGATTATTATGAAAAAATATGGAAAAGTTTTGTTTCATTTCTGAAAATGGGGTCACGTTCTCTTCCTAGCTAGTGTATAATATACATCGATCATTAGAAAGAAGTACGTGACAGATTTTCATATCAATATTCATTTTGTTTAGGTTATTGATATACAAACATACATGCATTTATTTATAAATTTATGTACATAATCAATATAGTAAATAAATACATAATACCGCGTTTCTTTTATATAAATCATAATAAAGATTTAAATATTAAATTCAGTAGGTATATACATTGAAAAATATTGAAAATCGTATAATTTTAGATTATCTTTGTCAATTCTGGAATAACAAGTAATTAAAAAGAAAAATTAAATTTCTTCAATTTGAATCGTATCACAGAGAAATATAGTATATACACTTAGGAATAATTTCATACAACTTTTTTTCTATGAAAAATAATCAGCTCCATTTGATAAAATTTGTAAAAATGTGCCTAAATTGAAACAAAATCTAAGGAAATCCACTACCGACCGACCTAAATTTAAAGCCGTCATGAATGTGTGTAACAAAATAAATTGTAGAAATAAATTGAATTTAATAATTAAATTATTTTTTTTTTTTTTAATCTTATTTTACAGACCAATTTTTAATTTTTCTTTAGGAATTTTCATATAGTTCCCTCCGACCTCCGAGATGCTTTGAATGTATTTTATACTTTCTATAGAGGGCTTGAAATTTATGTCGGAGCTGATACAATACTATAAAATGGAGCTAATTCCCACCAGCTAAATTCGTACTTAAAAATGTTGAATAAAATTATTCCTTTGTGTGTACTATATTTATCTGTGGTAGTATATATATTTCTTTCCCCATATTTTAAAATATTATTTTCCATTATCCAATATCACAATTTATCAAATATTTTTTATCTGTGCACAAAAATCTGAAAATTTTGTGAAATTTCTCGACATAAAGTAATTAAAAATTCTTTTCCCTTTATTACCAACGGATATAATAAATACTCAAAGAAGAAAATGTTGAAGATTGATATATGTATATGAATTTGCGAAGTTTGTGAATAAGAACAATTCTAAATTTGGAGCTAATTTTAAATTTATGTAGGTATCGATATTGATATTATAAAAACTACAAACCTGTCAAATATTATTGTTTAAATAAGTATGTACATACATAAATAATAAGATATATCATAAATAAACAATTTCTATTGAGATTAATTTCAATTTTCATAAATCATTCTTACAAGTTTATTATATTATGGGAACAAATAAAAAATATAAAGTAGCAAAATCAAATCATGAATTCCATATAGAGGTAGATCATTTCTGGAGTTAAATATTAATATTGGAATAATATTTAAAACTAGTTAGAATGGGTATTCAGGGTGTTCTTTTTCCTGCGAATTGAATCTTGGGTCAAAGTACTGACGATTCTTTCATTTCATAAATTATAAAAATATTTTTTAATTGAAGAAAGTGATTTCCTTTAAGCACTGACATATAAGAAAAAAAAAATTCGAAATTTTCCATTTTAAGCGAGAATTTTTAATTTTCCTTAAAGGAAAATATTAACTCAAACTAAAGTTTAATTCAGTCAAAAATGTTTTTACATTTATTTCCATTATATTATTTTTCCTTTTAGTTAAAAAAAATAAAAAGTGTTTTATAAACAAGTAAAAATGTTGCAAAAAAATATATATATATTTTTTAAAATAAATTTGGGTTGATTTTAATACTAAGAAATGAACATTCAGGTATTTTGACATCTAGGACACAAAAAATTTCCCCTTCAGAATTATACAAAAAAAAAGTATTATGTTTTTATGTATAAATATGCAGTCGTACAAATTGAACATAAAATACGAGTATGTTGCTTAAAGTTGATGTATATAGTCTGATGAACCTTAATGCATACTATTTTACTATACCTACATATTATAACATAACATAACATAAATATTTAAAAAAATAAAGTTTTTTTTTTAGAATTAGGCATTAAAAAATTATTTTTCAGGGGTGTAAAAAACAAACTGTACGTTTCGTATAACAGCATATATACGTTTTGGTATAACAGCATATGGAAAAATATATATTGTTTTTTACTGCGGGAGATATGCATACTATAATTAAACGACTCAAAATTTTGTTAAAATTGAAATCCATTGTAAAATAATTATTTTGTTGGGAAATAAGTTTGAGAACCTTATTAAAAAAATCGTAAATTATTGTGAATTTGTTGTTAAATTTATTCTGTAATTATGTGAGACTATATATGTAAATTACTCAAAAAAAAAACCAAAACGTTCTTTATCTTATGCTACTGACTTAAGCGCAATAGTTTCTCTTTAAAATAGTACACATTCAAAATTTAAGGTATGCCCATCAGCATATATCCTTTAGGGATTTTATTTCAAACATAAAAATACGGTTTTTTATTTATTCTTTTATTTTTGATTATAAAAAAAAAATAAAAATAAAAAAAATTTGGATGACATCAGGTTGTACATTATTTCAATTATTTTCACAAAAAAAAAAAATAAGAATGAATAAAAAAAATGTACAGGTGATATTAGACGTGCAGCTAAAATTAATGACAGGTGCATCATATTGTTGTTTATGTTTGCTTTCGTTTCTATATTATACTTTTGTACAAACGACTGTTATGAACTCGTCATTCTTCAATACTCGTTTGTGTTTGTGTTGAACAAAAAAGGATATAAAAAATGTTTAACGAAACCATATAAATAACTTTTGAAAAAGAACCCTTAAAATATTTATGATATTTATAGAGATAAATATTTTTTAAAATTATACCTCAATTTTCTTTACTTTGTCTTGTGTATACATTGAACCTCGAACATGTAAATTTTTTTATTTTTTCATATTGTATTTAAGGTTCTTATTTATTAAAAAAAAAAATTTCTAACAAATATACGATTTGAAGGAAACTGATACAATGGTAAACATTAGTGTAAACACAATTTCAATATGTTCTGTATAAGAAAACTAATAGACGTGACTAACTTCAGTCTTATTCATAAATATAAAAATTATTTAATGAACTCCAAACACTACACAGACTTATTAGAAGACTTATAAGAAGAAGGTTTAGAAAGAACAAAATCGATGAAGAAAATTATTAATAACTTTCAATATCATGCCGATCCAACGCACGTTTTCGCTCTTTCGATATTTCGAGGTTTGTGTTAAAAAATTGTAGATTGGCTTTCGTGACTCTGACCCTGCAAGAATTCATGCCTTCATTCGTATTTATGAAGTTATTAAAGAAAAGAGAGGAACAACCAAAGCTCCGGAGTAAGTTTTTGTTTTTAATTTTTAAAAACATTTAAATTTTCTAAAGCGATACACTTATTATTTAAATTTTTTTTTTACATTTTAAATCACAAATTCGAAATTTATAAAGAAAATTAAATTAACATAAAATTAATGCATTTATAAAATTGTTTTCACTTTGTTCGAGAATTCATTAAATTTTTTTTTTAATAATAAAAACCTTAAAATTAAAATTGAAAACTCAAATGTCCAAAATACTGACATTTTAGCGTTATACACACATTTCAAAAGCTAATACCTACTCAAATTTGTTAATTTAAAAAAACATGACACAGAAACATAGTGGATATTTTCAAAATAAACATTTTGAAATTTGGTCTTTTGGTCTGGTCTTTTTAACTAAATAAATCTTAAACCGAGTATATAATAATATAAATAAATCCAATACTTTTGAAACATATAAAAGTTTCTCAACTCAATTTTATTGTTTTGGAAATAAATTTGAATACAAATAAAAATAATTTAAGTTCTCTATAAACTATGAAAATATTTTCATTATCATTTAAATGTGAAATCGCGGCTTCACAGTTAATTTTATGATAACAAGTGAGAAATAGATTTCTAGTTTTGAAACACCGAGCACGGTGACAGCCATTTATACAACAATTATTAACTGATTAAAATTATCAAAATTATTCAAATCAAAAAAGTCTAATGTTGGGACAAGAAATATTAGGAATCAAAAATTCGTAATTTTAACTTTATTAATTTTTTGTTTCATTCAGACTATATTTATCATTTCACTGACATTTCACTGATTTCATATCATTTCACTGACATATAATTGAGGTTATTTTTTTTAAATTAGAAACATTATTTTCTAAGATTTATATTTGTATATAATTTTATCTATTCTAGTTTTTATTAAATTTCATTGGATCGTTCGTACTTATCTTAATGATTTTTCATAATATGCATGTTCAGGTAAAAGTTCAATTTGACTATGAAGACATAAGTATAATACACATACATAATATATACTGTACATAAAATTGAATAGAAACTAATATAATATGATAGGGTTTTTTTTATTTCATGAAATAGTACTCCAGAAAATGTATACATATACATAATGTACATAAATTTATGTTGAGAATTAAATGAAATGGATATATGAAGAATATAAAGGAAAAAAAAACAGGTTATAATAAAACATTATAAATTTTAAATTATATTTGCAAAAGTATGGGAATAGAAAATTTATAACCTTAGAGAGTTTTAAGAAGAAAAATAAGGAAGTCATCCTGAATAAAACTCATAAAATATTAATTAAACTGAATTACTTGTATGTATATACGAAAGGGGGGCAGACAGTTGCCCAAAAGACATTTGCCAATCTGACATTTGCCCACGGACATTTGACAATCTGACATTTGACAATCTGACATTTGACAATCTGACATTTGACAATCTGACATTTGACAATCTGACATTTGACAATCTGACATTTGACAATCTGACATTTGACAATCTGACATTTGACAATCTGACATTTGACAATATGACATTTGACAATCTGACATTTGACAATCTGACATTTGACAATCTGACATTTGACAATCTGACATTTGACAATCTGACATTTGACAATATGACATTTGACAATCTGACATTTGACAATCTGACATTTGACAATGTGACATTTGACAATCTTACATTTGACAATATGACATTTGACAATCTGACATTTGACAATATGACATTTGACAATCTGACATTTGACAATCTTACATTTGACAATCTGACATTTGCCAACGGACATTTGCCACAGGACATTTGCCCATGAAAATCGGACATTTGACAATCCGACATTTGCCAACGGACATTTGCCAATTCTACATTTGCCAACGGACATTTGCCAATTCTACATTTGCCAACGGACATTTGCCAATCCTACATTTGCCAACGGACATTTGCCAATCGGACATTTGCCAACGGACATTTGACAATATGACATTTGACAACGGACATTTGACAATGTGACATTTGACAATCTGACATTTGACAATCCGACATTTGACCAGTTTTTTCGTTTTACAAAACTCACTTTTTTATGAAAAAATTTACTTTTTTTTTTGAAAAAATTTAGTAAGTTTTCGTTAGAATATTGCAGAAAAATCCTAGAATGTTGGAAATAAACCCCAGAACACGCAATTCGCAGTGTATTTATTCACTGTGATTTATAAATATACTAGCTACGACTCTGACTGTTTTACTTTTGCAAGTGGAATTTTTGTTATCAGGTTTATAGAGAATTTTAAAAGCCAGTTATTTTATAAATTTGGAGAAAACTATCTACGGGGAATTAAGATTTATCATTTTTACTTATTCATCGAATGAACAGGTTTCCAAACCAAACCAGATTTGTGTTTTTGATCATTTCCTCTTTTTATGTACAAAACTTGAATGGAATCGGACTCCAACCAGGTTTTAAAATAGCCTGTAATAACCCACGACCCGAGGTAAAGACATGGTGTAAGTTTGATCGATTGAGCGGTAACATATAAGCGGACAGACAAACATACTTTAAGTTGTATATATTTTAAGAAGAAAGAAGATATTTATAGTAAAAAAAATATGTAAATGTGTGTATATGTTACGGTGAATGTACGAATTCCAGGGAATGTGAGTTTACTTTTGGTAAATGTTAATATTACAGTACATTTACCGGCCCGATTGGCCCCATTTTTATGTAGGGCGTAGGGGGTTTACCCCTCTTCCAAATAGGGCGGTGCGGGGTGGCGTGCGGGCGAACTGGTGGTCGGCCAGTGGATTTTACGGCGCGCGCCGCAAATTCAACTGACCGACCACCAGTACGCCCGTCCGCCACCCCGCACCCACCTATTTTGGATAACGGTAAACCCTATACGCCCTACACAAAAATGGGGCCAATCGGGCCGGTAAATATAATGTAATATTAAAATTACTGGTTTTAAACTCACATTCCCCGGAATTCGTACATTCACCGTACCATACATAAAACCATAAAGTTAGTAGTCTTTATAATATTTTACGAGATGAATTAATCTAAAAATGTAGGTAAATCATTGAAAATGCAGAATTACAAATTTTTTTTAAAGGTTTGTCCATGTCGTTGGAGGGAAAAGATCGATTTTATATGTGTATTTTCAAAATACATATATATATATATTTCTTAAACTCTTTCCCGGATAGCATTCTCAAATTTTCATGAACAAATCGGAAATGTCATCAGGTTTCAAAAATGACAGGGCCACCAGCATTCGGATTGCTTTCTGAAATTCCATATCGTTAATAAACGTAATTTGGAGTCCTTCCTTTCTAACTTTGCCAAAAAAAAATTTTTGCTAGATGAAATAATTTAAAAAAGACCCAAATTTTGAAATGATGAGCGCACTGGCAGAACATATATAATATAATATGCGTATGTATATATAATATAATATATAATGTATAATAAATATAATATATGCATTTCGGAGTCCTTCTTTTTTAACTTTGCCATATATATTTTTTGCTAGATGAAGGTAGATGAAGGTAGCGTCCATGTTCCATATGCCTTTCATTGTTGTATGGTCAAAATCGCATATTATATCTTTGAAGGGCATTCTTTAATAATGTATATATTTGGTTTTTGTAAAAAATTGACTTATTTTCCTATGATCGCCCTTCAAAGAAATAATGTATGTATTTCGTTCTTGTAAAAAATTGACTTATACTCCTTTGATCGCCCTTCAAAGATATATGGGCTTAAGACTTGTCCTCTTTTTTCGGCTTTTTCACTTCTTCGGGTATTTCTTGCGGCTCCTTTTGTGTTATAACTATTCTATAATTTCTCATTATAAGAGTCAAACAAGTTTCCTTTTCTGGCAGAATTAGAGCCAAATTATCTATTTCTTCTTGGCTTTTTCCTTCTTTGGAAAGAATGCTCTGATAAATTTTACTGGTGCTCCCTCTTATTGAGCTAGAAGCTGCTTCTTTCATTTTATTTGCTGCCAATCTTTTCTTGGATTTGGTCAAATCCGGAGCATGGTTATGTTCATTTCTCACTTCTATAACGACGTCATATTTTTCCTTCAATAACGCAAGACATCTTAAGGATTTCCTTTTTGTACATCTTCATTGGCTTCTAGTTAGCAGCCGCGTAAAAGTTACTCATTATGTTATTCAAGATTTACCATAATTAAGAATTATCATTTTAAGATAAATTTTATTCGAATTAAGAAAATAAGTTAAATGTATTGTATTAAAACAATTTTTAAAATATCTTATATTTTTTAATAAAATCAAAAAGTTTTCTAAATTAACAACACTAAACTCATATATTAACTAAATTTAACCAACAACGCCGAACATTTTAATATTAGAATTAAAGGATTTGACTCTTTAAAATATTGGAAATAGCCATATATTTATTTTTCTTTTTACGGGTTGTTTTGGATTTAGCAAATCATTTTCCGCTTTTTTTATGAGTCCTCTTGGCGCTCATCCATTAACATTAGCTGATAAAAAGGGAGCACTGAATTATGACCGCATGAATTATGAACTCGTAAAAAGTTTGTATGAGCGGGCAAAATTCATTTTTCCGAGCATTAAAATGTCTGTTGACCGCGCGGTCAAATTACATTTTTTTTATAAATTGAGGCGCGGACAAAATGTCTGTTGACCGCGCGGTCAAATTTCATTTTTGTTATAAATTGAGGCGCGGTCAAAATTCATTTTGAAAATGAATTTTGCCCGCACATTTTCCCGCGGTCAAAATTCATTTTTTTTATAAATTGAGTCGTGGCCAAAATTCATTTTGAAAATGAATTTTGTCCGCACATTTTGCCGCGGTCAAAATTCATTGTTTTTAATTGAGTTGCTGCCGGGAACGTGAGTATTATGCAGAAAAGTTATGGAGAAGATACTATTCATTTTAAATTACTTCATACCGCGTCCCATTCGTTCGCGCGAAGCCCGTCAAGAAAAAAAATAATAAAAAAATGTGTCCTAGGCGGTTCGGGGCGATTTTAGCAGAGGCGGTTTTAACGGTGTCGGGGCCCCTGGCGCTGAAAAAAAAATTGGGCCTCTACTCTCTAAATTAAAATAAAATAAAACAATATTAATTAAAATTTAATGAAAAACCTCAAACAAAATCAATTTCATTTAAATATTATTTCTATAAACTAAATTATCAAAAAATAATTAAATTACAAAATTTAAAGAATGGCTCATACATGGTTAGTAAAGCGCGTTGGACTATGTTGCTTTTTATATGCGCTTGCAGACCCTAATATTTACGCGATATTTGCAGCATTGTTGGATTGACCTCTACATTTATCAATTGGTATATTACACCAAAATCGGTAACATGATTTGAGACTATAAGATTTTCGCTTTATATTTTGATGAACGTCGAACGCAGTCATAGGGGAAAAAAACAGTATTTACATAAAAACTGAATATGAGAATAATAGGTTTAAAGTTTATTAGTTCTTTTTTATTCTTTTATTAATATTCTTTTTTTATTCTTTTTTTTATTTCTTCATTCTTTTTTTTATTTCTTTTTATTCTTTTTTTTAATATTCTTCATTCAGTATATTTTATAGTACGGTATTTCCGTATAGTTATGTTACATTTTTTCATTATTAAAAATACATGCCGCCAAATTTTATAATTTTAACAAAATATACAAAACATTTTACAATCAAAAAACTTTTTTGAAATTTTGGATCGATTTTCCAAAATAATTTAGCAAATTTTTTGTATTCAAAAATTTGTCATTTTTACTATCAAATGCCATCAATATTTAAATTTTTCAGATTTTAGTAGATACTGTGTTTTCCACTATGACTGCAGTATAGGAAACATTTTGTAAAATTCACGTTTTCATGGCATTGTGAATAGAATAGAAGCTACAATTTTCTATCGCGAGCGCCGTGTGCGACTCCCGTTAGAACCGCCTGTGGATTTTAGGCCTTTTTCAAAAGGATGTTGTTCAAATAACTTTTTTTTAAAAGTTTCGTACAACTGTCACCTCTAGAAAAATCAAAGAATTGGGTTGATTTCATTTGCCGTTTCAAAAATATAAGATAAAAAGTTCAAATGCGTGAAAAAGTTATAAATGCAATTTACTCCGAAGTTTTTGGAGATTTTTGGATTTTTTTTTTTAAAACATAAGTAATTTTATTAAATTATAATTCTAGAATGTACCGTTAAGCACGGGTGTAACAGAATTTAGCAACAGAACAGAATCAGCGACAGAAAAATTTATTCTGCTACTGAAATTCTGGTCAGAATCTCATGAGATTGCTGCCTTTAAAACAGAAACAGAACGATTTACTTGTCATTACGATTTTAAAAATTATTTTATTATTATTATTTAATTGTTTCCCCCATTTTCCGACTAGAAAAAACGTAAATAAACAAATACAAAAAAAAATTAAATTAAATTCAATTGACATTCTGGCAACAGAAACAGAAAATAACCTCGTTTGAGGTTATTCAAATTCTGTGGACAGAATGAATTTTTCTGTCGCTAAATTCTGTTGTAAAATTCTGTCGCAGAATAAATTCTGTTCAAATGTATGGGATTCTGTTTCTGTTGCTAAATTCTGTTTTAACGACATCCCGGCTTTACCGAGAAAATTGCAAAAAACCGTTTTTTCAAAAACATTTCAGTTACGTTTTTCAATGACATATATATCCTGAGTCCCCATGGCCGATAGTACCTCTTGGTGATAACGTCATCGCGAAAGGACAGCCCCCTACTACGTCCCATTCGCTTCTTTAAAAAAGAAAATTGGCCGTACAAAATGTATGAAAAAGCTGTTTTTATTTTCAATACTTGTTAAGTAATATTTTTGATGAAACTATTTCTGCATAATACAGCCGCAAATTTTGTCGCGGTCAAAATTCATTTTTTTTCTAAATAGAGTCGCGGCCAAAATTCATTTTGAAAATGAATTTTGTCCGCACATTTTGCCGTGGTCAAAATTAATTTTTTTTTCTAAATTGAGGCGCGGTCAAATTGTCAATTCATTTTGAAAATTAATTTTGACCGCCAGTCGTGGTCATAATTCATGCGGTCAGAATTCATGGAGTCGATAAAAATTAATTTTGACCGCCAGTCGTGGTCATAATTAATGCGGTCAGAATTCATGGAGTCGATAAAAAGAGCAGGAAATGGTTTGCGAAAAACAAAACAACCCGTAGAAAGAAAAATTAATACACAATTTAAAAGAGCCTAATACCGTTTCTGCACTTGTCTGCAAAGGTTTATTCCTAAGGCCACCTTAACGAAACCCGTACACACTCTATTTTTTGACACTTAAAAAAAAAGATGTGTAAACAAACTCTTTCCATCTTGTTTATTTTCAAATTTATAGAAAAAAGGCAGAAAAAAGCAAGGAAAAAGCATAAAAGTTGGCAAACTGACATTTTTTGTCTGCAAACTAACTTTTTTGTCTGCAAGTGGCCTTTTACGCAAAGGTTAGTTATTTTTTTTTCCTTTTTTTTGTATGAGTAAGGCCTGTTCACAGGTCAGTATACAGGTCAGTTCCGCTCTAAGGTCAGTTTTAAGGTTCAGATAATATTGAAATGTTGAGCGTTATTAATCAAATTTAGTAATTTAGTCCTAAGCTAATTTCAGTGTTGCTAATTTCATTGAAAAATGTAACATATTTTAAAAATTGCTTATTGTTTATAAATTATTTTCTTAATTCGAATAATATTTGTTTTAAGATGGTAATTCTTAAATATGGTAACATAATGAATAACTTTTACGCTGCTGCTAACCACAACGCCAATGCCTTTTATTTTTGTTTGAAGCTACAGAAGACTTGATCCAATTTAAATTTACTTAATAATTGGCTCAACCTACTGTACATTCAAACGAAAATAAAGGGCGTTGCGTTCTGGTTAGCAGCCGCGTAAAGTTACTCATTATGTCGTTTAAGATTTACCATCTTAAAATAAATATTACTCAAATTAAGAATTTAATTTATATACATGTGTTAAAACTAAATCAAAAATTTGTGTAAATTCGCAACACTAAACTTATAAATTTACTAAATTTCAACAACAACGCCGAATATTCCTAAATTTAAAGAATTTGACTCTTTAAAATCGTTGTGAAATGATATTTATTTTTTAAAAAACCTTTAAAAAAATTTGTAATTCTGCATTTTCAATAATTTACCTACATTTTTAGATTAATTCATCTAGTAAAATCTTATAAAGAGTACTAACTTTATGGTTTTATATACACACATTTACATATTTTTTTTACTATAAATATCTTCTATCTTCTTTTATATATATAAAACTTAAAGTATGTTTGTCTGTCTGCTTATATGTTACCGCTCAATCGATCAAACTTACACCATGTCTTTACCTCGGGTCGTGGGTTATTACAGGCTATTTTAAAACTTGATTGGAGTCCGATTTCATTCAAGTTTTGTACATAAAAAGAGGAAATGATCAAAAACACAAATCTGGTTTGGTTTGGAAACCTGTTCATTTTTAGTTTTCTCCAAATTTATAAAATAACTGGCTTTTAAAATTCTCTATAAACCTGATAACAAAAATTCCACTTGGAAAAGTAAAACAGTCAGAGTCGTAGCTAGTATATTTATAAATCACAGTGAATAAATACACTGCGAATTGCGTGTTCTGGGGTTTATTTCCAACATTCTAGGATTTTTCTGCAATATTCTAACGAAAAGTTACTAATTTTTTTCAAAAAAAAAAGTAAATTTTTTCATAAAAAAGTAAGTTTTGTAAAACGAAAAAACTGGTCAAATGTCGGATTGTCAAATGTCAGATTGTCAAATGTCCGTTGTCAAATGTCATATTGTCAAATGTCCGTTGGCAAATGACCGATTGGCAAATGTCCGTTGGCAAATGTAGGATTGGCAAATGTCCGTTGGCAAATGTAGAATTGGCAAATGTCCGTTGGCAAATGTAGAATTGGCAAATGTCCGTTGGCTAATGTCGGATTGTCAAATGTCCGTTTGGCAAATGTCCGTTGGCAAATGTCCGTTGGCAAATGTCAGATTGTAAAATGTAAGATTGTCAAATGTCAGATTGTCAAATGTCATATTGTCAAATGTCAGATTGTCAAATGTCATATTGTCAAATGTAAGATTGTCAAATGTCACATTGTCAAATGTCAGATTGTCAAATGTCAGATTGTCAAATGTCAGATTGTCAAATGTCAGATTGTCAAATGTCAGATTGTCAAATGTCATATTGTCAAATGTCAGATTGTCAAATGTCAGATTGTCAAATGTGAGATTGTCAAATGTCAGATTGTCAAATGTCATATTGTCAAATGTCAGATTGTCAAATGTCAGATTGTCAAATGTCAGATTGTCAAATGTCAGATTGTCAAATGTCATATTGTCAAATGTCAGATTGTCAAATGTCAGATTGTCAAATGTAAGATTGTCAAATGTCCGTGGGCAAATGTCAGATTGGCAAATGTCATTTGGGCAACTGTCCGGGAATCATACGAAAGCATTTTCATTTGTTTATTATTTGTTATGATTATATAATTTCATCCATCAGAATTTCAAAAACGAATCTATATAATATATGTTAGATATATAATTTTTTTTTTAATCACAATGATGAATAAGAAAAATTAGTAAATTTATTATATTTTGTTTTAATAGGAATAAATATTGCAGACTTTGTACATTAAGTATAAGCGTATCTATTTAATTAAAAATAAAAATTAAAAAACTTTTTTTAACAATGCATACATTATACGTACAAGTCCAATGTTTCTTTTTGATTTTAATTAATATCTTCTTACGTACCTGAAAGTTAAAAAAAAAATTATTATTACAATTGTCATTAAACTCAACATTTAGAATTAAATTAAATAAAAAATCTTCTAGAGAATAATATGCAGGTAGTTTTTTAAGTAATTTTAATATCTTGTGTATTGTATACTTTATTTTCAATGGAAGTATGTATAATGTATATTATTCCAATACAATTATGCAGGTGGCTACTATATAAATTGATCAAAAATATTATAACACTAAATTAAAATTTTTAACTTTTTCAATCATCGGAAAGTTGTCATCATAATGTTTATATGGAGACATGTTTTTAAATGAATTCAAGTTCATAAGGCATAAATTCCTTGAAAAAAATTATCAAATAGAATGCATGTATCTTTATATTATATATAATTTATAAAAATGAAACAAAAATTTACAGATAAAAATTTTATTAAAACTAATATAGAAAATTAAATAACGATCATGTTTTTGCTATATACATATTTATGTGTCAATAAATAAAAACAATTTAAAAAGGAGTAGGTACTGTAGAATATCTTAAAAATAATAAAACGCTAACTAATAGAGCACTCAAATCCAATTCACTTCACAAAAAGAGGAAAACTTTAAAAATACTATTTTGTTACTTTGTCATTTTTGTCATGCGAATATATAAAAAATTTCAGCAACAAGGTTTTTGATGAAAAATTGTAAACCAATGTTATAATAACGTTTGTGTAATGATAAAATATTGATAAACCAATGGCATTTTATTTACCCCAATAACATTTTGTTTTAACAGGTCGGTCATTATGTGTCTTATATACATATATTGTGTTATTTAGACTTTATCCAGGTGATTTTGCACATAATGTACTTATTTACTCTTTCACGACAATTAAAATAAAATATTTAAATAATTTTTATTTGCAGGTTTTTTTTTTTAAATTATTTATTTATTTTAACTGAAAATTATCTAAAAATAGCAATGACACCCCAATGATATAGGATTTTTTTAAGCTATGGTTTCCTAAAAAAGCCGGAATTAAAGCTGTAATATACTGTTGATTGACGTCAATTGAATTTTACTTTATAAATTAGAGAACGTTGGTTATGAAATATAAGCGCATGAAAAAATTTCCGGAAAAAAGTTGAAATATTGCATATTGCATATTTAATTCAAAGATATTGCATATTTAATTCAACAAAAAAAGTTTAATTTCTGCATCATCAATAAAAGAATACATCTCTTATCCATTGAAGAATAAATTAGTTTAAAAAGAGCAAATTAGTTTATTTCGAAATTTTTCATAACTTAAACTCAAGGTATTTAAGATCTTGAACTTTGCAAAGAGATCCAACAGAACTGTTAATGTTGGTTATTTAGATTTAAATTCTTTCAAACTGAAAATATCTGTGAACGAACTATTGGATTCAGTTATTTTCGATATTTAATAAAAATTGTATTTTGAAAAATCTTAAATTCCGAAAAAATATTTAAAAACAAATGTGTGAAATTTGTAGTTGCTTGCTTATTCTATTAATTTAATATTATGTATATTTGACAATTTAACTGTTTCTTGAAGTCCGCAGAAATAAAAAATTCGTTTATAAATTTCGGATAAAAAAAATATTTCCATCTGTGATACAAAAATTTTATAAATTATGCATAAAAATTTTAATCGAAGTTCGTATTGATTTTTTTAATTGAATTTTTCGTTTATTACATATATAATTTAAATATTTAATAATACATATAAATATACAACAAGTAAAAGTGTAAATAAATTTTGCCACATTTAAAACTCGTAAACATATAAAAATCGGTATAAAAAGATTATAATTTGTATATAAATTATCCAGTTCCAATCGGAGCAGCAGTTTATTTTGATTTTATCGTAATAAATCAAAATGTTAAAATTTATTTTTATTTGCGCCTTCTTCATAATCATTCAGGTAAAATTAACAAGAGATGAAACAATTTTCCAAACTAATCAAATCATGTGATATAACATACATATATTATGTAATATTTTTTTAATCCTAAATCTAGAAATCAGATGCTTCAGGCAATACCCCTGGCAAAGTGGTATATGACGATTGTTGCAAAGGTGTAACATGTTCATTATGTCCTAAAGGACAACCTGGCTATCCAGGTTGTGAAGGTGATTCCGGACCTGTGGGACCTAAAGGGTTAAAAGGTAGTAAGGGAGATAAAGGCACACCAGGAACAACTGGTATACCGGGCCTTAAGGGAAAAGCTGGACTACCAGGACAGAATGGTAATAAGGGACAGCCAGGAAATAAGGGACCAACAGGTCCTCCAGGACCAGATGGAGCACCAGGAAAAGCAGGAGCAAAAGGACCAGACGGTCCGAACGGTTTAAAAGGTCCAACCGGACCACCAGGACGAACAGGTCCCAATGGTGATCCTGGAGCACCAGGACAAGCTGGTCCAAAAGGTTTTCCAGGCGCTCCAGGTATTGATGGAAAACCAG
>OZ023273.1:37302910-37437910 GCA_964007475.1 Hybos culiciformis | reverse complement strand
TTTTTAGATGATTTGTCGAAGTTTTCATTTTGAAACAATGTATAATATTACCAATAACTTGTATAAAAAAACTATGATTTTGGAGTTTAGTACAATTTTTTTTACCCAAGTCAATTTTTATAATATTACAAGACTCTTTTTCAGTACAATAAAATAATAAATGTGAAAAAAAAAAAATGTATATGTTTTTGTTTTATGTTTAAAATTTTAATTAATTTTTTTAGATAAATTTTATTAGGATGACAAAAATCAATTAAAACTAATCGAGCAATTAAAACTTCTATACCTATTATTTCTGAGATTGGTCGTATAACAACTCAAGGCGTGATATTCGCCCTTCTAAATAGTTCCAAATAGATTGAGATACTTGAATTTTTTTCTTCCAAATAAATAATAAGATTTTTTTTTTGACGATATCCCATTTTTTTCGTAATAAAATGTTAGCTAATGTAATAATTGTGAATTAAAGAATTAATATAACTTTTTAAAAACATCCTAAGAAGGAAAAAATATAATTTTGCATAATTTTTAATACAAACAAATTTTTATTATTAACTGAACTTAATTAAAAATTAAAGAAATTTAAAATTCCACAGAAGAGAGAGATGTTTTAACTTTATTTCTTCGTCTGAATTTTTGGAACGTAGTTCCTTATTCTACGCTCTATGGAAAAATTTATTAAAAACACACGCCGACGCGATCATAGATTTTGAGCGAGCAATGATTTTTTTTTTAGCAGCTAAGCCGCAGCGACCAAAAATATGATCGCGTCGCCGTCTGTCGGTACATGATAAACAAAAAAAAAATTTAAAAAAAATTATTATATTTTTATTATATTTTTTAGGTATTTTAATAAATATTGTGTTCTTTGGTTTGCATTAATAATTATTAGAAATAAAACAAAAAGAATAGTAAACATCCAATGAAATTTATAAAATTAAAATCCAAAATTCTATCAAAGTTATCTATCAATATTATCTGTACAAAATAATTCCGATGTTTCACATCTATCAAACGTCCCGCCGGCTCTTGTATTTTTTATTGAACTTTGTATGAAAATTGAAACTTAAATTTTATTTCAATTTATAAAATATTTATAAAATAAAATATTTAGTAAATATTAATTTTTTATTATTAACTAATTAATATTTTATAGTTCAAATAAAATTTAGATTTTCATACTAATTTCAATGTTAATAAAAATCTTGTATAATTTTGTCAGTATTATTTTGCCAATATAAAGGCGCTATTCGGTACCAAGGCAAGTCAACTCGTCTGCCGGCGTTAAATATTTCGATACTTTGCCATTTTGGCTTATGATATTTCTTTTTTTTTTTTGTGTTGGAAAAACAACAAAAACAAAAAATTTAAATTTATAAGTATTCACTTATTTAAATCTCCAAATAGCGACTCCTATGGCGAAAAAAGGCACATACTTATGGGTGAAAAAAATTTAAATAAATGGGTTGTCATAACAGTCAATATTAACGATACCTGTTAATTTTTTTAAAGTTTAAATAATGAGTCGACGCCGTCGCATTTTATATGATTTGATAAAATGTAAACAGTCCCTTTCGCGGCAAATAAACAGTCCCTCTCGCGGCAAATAGCAATAGTTTTTTATTGAACGTTGTATGAAAATTGATAAACTTTTTTTTCTAATTTCTAAATTGAGGACGTAATTTTCTGCATTCTGTATAATCTGCTAAAATCAACTACTTATAAAATAATATTTGGCTGACTGAAATCAAAAACTTATAATAATACGTGACCGACCGAATTTTCTTACCCTTTTTTGCCGCTTTTTTCTTTTCTATACAATTTTAGTTTTTGAATTTACTTAAAAGTAGACCTACAAATTTAGTTTGTTAAAATTTCCCTTTGCAGAATTTTAAGAAGTAAAATTGAATTTGTGAACGGCTTAAGGACAGTAAAATCGTGTCGTTCACAAATTAAAAAATCTGGAATATTAAATCCGATTTCAATTTTTTCAATAATCACTAATAAGTGAACAGACTCTTAGTTTTAGCTTTTTGAATTTTCGATGTCAAAAAAGATCTTCGAAATTTGAAAAAACAGTCTAAAATTGCTCCTTAAAAAAAGTTTCTTTAAATGAAAAAAAATGCAAAATTAGAGAAAACTGGGAAAAGTAGAAAAAAATTTTTCTTTTTAAATTAATAAAATTTTGAATTGATTAAAAATGAAAATTACTTATATGTACGCTAAGGAACTACGTTCCAATCTCGTGTCCCATGACAGCTCTTTTTTTTGTTATCTTTTTCGTTTACTTCGTAATCTCATCAAATACGTTCAAGTTATTCAAAAACCAATTCAAGCCAAAGAACAAAACTCAAAATTTAAAAAATCCGGGTCACTCACCATCGAGCCAGTTCTATATAACATATTAAAAAATCACTTTTGTCGATATTGTATTAATCCTAGAATCAAAGCGAAACTAAAAAAAAAAAACACACGAAGCAGTCATAGGAACTGCCGAAAGAAGTTCATACTTAAAGCTTTAAACTATGAAATAACAATGGCTACAAATAATGGACTGCTTTTGGTCTGAAGGAATGATTTTTATTTTAATTTACATTTTGTACTGTATAGTTTGAAGCTTTTAAGTATTAACTTCTTTCGGCATTCCTATTACTGCTTCGTGTGTTTTTTTTTGCATATTTTAAGCAGGGAAGACCCTAACCATAGCTCCCTATCCAAAATTTTTAGTCAGGTAATTACACCCTCACTTCTGCCCTCACTTCTGCCCTCATTTCCGTTCTCACTTCCGCCCTCACTTCCGCCTCACTTCCGTCCTCACTTCCATCCTCACTTCCGCCCTCACTTCCGCCCTCACTTCCGCCCTCACTTCCGCCCTCACTTCCGCCCTCACTTCCGCCCTCACTGCCTGCCCCACTTCCACTCTCACTTCCGCCATCACTTCCGCCCTCACTTCCGTCCTCACTTCCGCCCTCACTTCCGCCCTCACTTCCGCCTTCACTTCCGCCCTCACTTCCGCCCTTACTTCCGCCCTTACTTCCGCCCTTACTTCCGCCCTCACTTCCGCCCTCACTTCCGCCCTCACTTCCGCCCTCACTTCCGCCCTCACTTCCGCCCTCACTTCCGCCCTCTCTTCCGCCCTCACTTCCGCCCTCACTTCCGCCATCACTTACGCCCTCATTTACGCTCATTTCCGCTCTAATTTCCGCCCTAACTTCCGTCCTCCCTCACTTACGCCCTCATTCACGCCCTCATTTACGCCCTCACTTCCGCCCTAATTTCCGCCCTAACTTCCGTCCTCCCTTCCTTCCGTCCTTCCTTCCGCGCTCCCTTCCGACCTCTCTTCAGCCCTTACTGCCGCCCTCACTTCCTTCCTTTTTTCTGACAGGTAATCTTTATTTTACCGGAGCTACCTATTTTGAAAAAATTTTTTTTTTGAATATTTTGAGCCGGCACGACAAATCGTAGCTCCCTGCCCAAAAATTTTTCGGCAGGTAATCTTTACTTCACCGGACCTACCTATTTCGAAAAATAAATCTTAGTTTTTAAATAATTTGTAAACGAAAGATTTTTAAAAAATAATTTAAATTTAAATTTTTCGCGCCAAATTATTTTGTTTTTATAAATGACAAATAATTATTGAACTACCTAATTTGAAAAAAAAAAAAAAAAATAATAATTTTAAATAATTTGTAAACGAAAGATTTTTAAAAAATAATTTGAATTTAAATTTGTCGCGCCAAATTATTTTGTTTTTATAAATAACAAATGATTATTGAGTGGACTCATTTTTTTGAGTATTCAAACGGTACAGCATGTCGCTTTTTTTTCGAACTCGAAATTCGAATGAGTACAATAATTTTTACCCCCTACAGAATTACTCAATTATATCATACAACGCGCCTAAAGAAGTATAAACTTCAAAAAATTTTTCTTTTTAAATTAATAAAATTTTTCTTTTTAAATTAATAAACTAAAAAAAAATTTTTGTGCAGTAAGGGGGGCTCATTTAGTTAAATGTAAATCAAAATTATTGAATTCTTTTGGAAACTATATTTTTATTATTAAGTTAAAATTAAAAATTCGCGTTTAAATTTCTTACTTATCAATCAATGAATACGAAAAGTGTTCCCGACACGTGGCATGAACGATTTCAAAAAATCTCTGAGACAACTAAGTAAATTATTTAAAAAAACAAAATTTATATTTTAAGAAATTTATTTAATTAATTTTTATTTTATTAATTTTGAAATAATATAAACTAAAACATATGTTGACAATTATTTGCATAAAATATTGATTAAAAAAAATAAATTGAATGACGAAACCTGTAAGGTTTATGGACTATAAAAGGTACATTATCTTGAAAAATTATTCAGATAAATTTTATTTCAGATTGAAATTGTTAAATTTTTTTTGCTATAAAAATTTAGCTATGAAAATCTTTTTATTTTGTACAGTATTCATATTTATTTATGTAATAATTCAATTATTAATTTAATTTTTTATTATTTTTTTTTAAAATAAATCTGATTTTTTTAGGAATGTAATGCAGGCAGTGTTCCAGGCAGTGTTTCTTATGATGATTGTTGCAAGGGCGTAACTTGCTCATTATGCCCAAAAGGGAACCCAGGAACACCTGGATGTGAAGGCGATGAAGGCCCGCCTGGTATAAAAGGTTCTAAAGGTAACAAGGGTGATAAAGGAACGCCAGGATTAACGGGAAATCCTGGTATTAAAGGAAATCCAGGATTACCGGGTGCTAATGGAAAACAAGGTGCAACGGGTAACAAAGGTCCAACTGGACCTCAAGGTGCAGCAGGAAATCCAGGGCTGCAAGGACCAAAAGGTGTTGCAGGAAATAATGGAAATAAAGGTCAACAAGGTCCACCCGGTCCCACTGGACAACATGGAGATGCTGGTTTACCTGGATCAGCTGGTCCAAAAGGTCCACCTGGAGCACCCGGTCCTAATGGTAAAGATGGAACACCTGGCTATGATGGTCCACCCGGTAATCCAGGACCTATTGGACCGCCAGGCCCTGCTGGCGGTCCTGGTCTACCTGGTGCACCAGGAGCTCAAGGGCTCCCTGGCCGAGATGGTATTATTGGACCTAGTGGACGTCCTGGTCCAGATGGCAAAGTCATTCGTCATTATGTTCCATGTCAAGAAATTGTCGTTCTTGTACCAGTTTGTAGAACTGTTCCAATTCAAGTTCTTGTACCCGGTTGTTCAAATGATTGCGAAAATAATATAACCGCACCAACCGGACCAACGGGAGCAACGGCACCAACGGGACCAACAGGACCAACAGCGCCTACAGGACCAACAGGAGCAACAGGGCCAGCAGAACCAACAGGAACAGAACCAACAAAAGGAACACGACCGCCGCCAACGCAACCAAAAGGGGTTGGACCACCAACAGGACAACCACCACCAAAATAACAACATTTAAATGGTAAAAATAATAATAAAAAAAAATATATTGTAAATTAAAATTGTTCTATTCACATTAAAAAATAAAGTTTTGCTTTTCTAATATTATGTATTTGTCAATTTAACTGTTTCTTGAAATCCGCAGAAATAAAAAATTCGTTTATAAATTTCGGATAAAAAAAATATTTTCATCTGTGATACAAAAATTTTATAAATTATGCATAAAAATTTTAATCGAAGTTCGTATTGATTTTTTTAATTGAATTTTTCGTTTATTACATATATAATTTAGATATTTAATAATACATATAAATATACAACAAGTAAAAGTGTAAATAAATTTTGCCACATTTAAAACTCGTAAACATATAAAAATCGGTATAAAAAGATTATAATTTGTATATAAATTATCCAGTTCCAATCGGAGCAGCAGTTTATTTTGATTTTATCGTAATAAATCAAAATGTTAAAATTTATTTTTATTTGCGCCTTCTTCATAATCATTCAAGTAAAATTAACAAGAGATGAAACAATTTTCCAAACTAATCAAATCATGGGATATAACATACATATATTATGTAATATTTTTTTAATCCTAAATCTAGAAATCAGATGCTTCAGGTAATACCCCTGGCAATGTGGTATATGACGATTGCAAAGGTGTAACATGTTCATTATGTCCTAAAGGACAACCTGGCTATCCAGGTTGTGAAGGTGATTCCGGACCTCTGGGACCTAAAGGGTTAAAAGGTAGTAAGGGAGATAAAGGCACACCAGGAACAACTGGTGTACCGGGCCTTAAGGGAAAAGCTGGACTTCCAGGACAGAATGGTAATAAGGGACAGCCAGGAAATAAGGGTCTAACAGGTCCTCCAGGACCAGATGGAGCACCAGGAAAAGCAGGAGCAAAAGGACCAGACGATCCGAACGGTTTAAAAGGTCCAACCGGACCACCAGGACGAACAGGTCCCAATGGTGATCCTGGAGCACCAGGACAAGCTGGTCCAAAAGGTTTTCCAGGCGCTCCAGGTATTGATGGAAAACCAGGATTACCTGGACAAGATGGACCACCAGGACCACCGGGTTGGACTGGTCCAGCGGGCAGCAAAGGAAGTGATGGACTACCAGGGGCTCCAGGACCACAAGGAGTAACCGGCCGAGATAGTCCAATTGGTCCACCTGGTAAAAAAGGTCCTGATGGAAAAGTAATAGTTCATTGGGTTCCGTGTAAACGCATAATTGTCTTGGTACCCGTGTGTAGAACAGTTCCAATACGTATTCTTGTACCTGGCTGTTCAAATGATTGCAGCGGAATCCTAGAACCAACAGGACCACCACCAACAACACGACGACCAGGACCACAGTAACCAGCTGGAAAAAAGAAATATCAAAAGGCGTGAATGATAGAAATACTTTGCGTTCCAAAAACAACGCTAAGTTAAAAAAATATAAAAAAAATTAAAGAAAATTGTAAAGTAAAATTGTTCTGTTCACATTAAGAAATAAAGTTATTTTTTTTGTAAATTAAAAATTAAAGTTAAATATTCTTATTATTTCATATTTGAAAAATGTGTAATTTTTTTCAGCGTGAATAACCATTTCTTTTATATATAGTGCTCAAAGGTTTATATATGGAGAGCCATGTTCGAAAATCGTAGAATACTATAGAGCCGCAAACTTAAATTTAAATTTTATAATCATAAATAATTAATAACTAAAAGCATTTTTTAAAATTCTTTTCTTTCAATAAATTTATTAAATAAAAAAAAATTCAATATTACATTTTATAGGTACATTTAAAAATTACTTGAAAAATATGTGCACGAAAATCGGAAAAATTGTGTCATAAAATACAAAATTTCAGTTACAACTTAATAATTTATTGAGCCACAAAAAAAATGTCATGAGCCGCAGTTTGAGCTTGTCTGATATATAGGAATAGATTTTGTCAGACGCAGTTTTATTGGAATAATTATTGATTTGCATTCATATCTATCTACGGCTTATTTTATTATTATTATTAATATTATTTTTTCAATAAATTAAATAATTTTAATGCGTTGGGGATCGTTATGTTGTATTTAGTGCTATAGAATTTAGATCACTAAATGGAGTATTATATGCGTCAATACACATGCAATCATTTAGATGCATCTGCGTAAATAATGAAAAAATTTAGATGCATCAGCGTATATAATGAAAAAATTTAGTTGCATCAGCGTAAATAATGAAATCATTTAGATGTTTCGTATTGAATATAACGTAATACCATTGAGTAATAATATTTATAAGAGGGACAGAATTCATACAAGTAAATTTTTTTCAAAAATTATGACAATATTTTGAATGTATTGAGTAAAATTTTTTAACTCAAATGTGTTTATTCTTAATTTAATTATTTTTATTATTGTATTAAGAAGAAACAGATTTGACTATGAAATTTTTATTCAATACATTGAAAATATTGTCATCATTTTTGAGTTATTTGAAAAAAAAATTCTGAAATTTACTTGTATTAATTCTGCCCCTCTTATAAATATTATTACTCTATGGTAATACCTAAACAAACGTAATATCTCTCACAATATTTCAATAAAGCCAAATACAAAAAAAAAAAAATGAGAAAAAATGAGAAGAAAAAATATTCTCTCTTTGCAACTACCTCTCCCCTACGTATTAAAACAGTATATTGGATATGTAAACAAAATTTGTTATACAACTCGTTCTGTGTTTATACAAAAATACATTGACACTTGTCAATTTATATTATATATATATAAGTATTGACTCGTGTCAATGTGTTTTTGTGTATACAGAACTCTTAATTAATAACAAATGTAGTTTACATATACAATAATCTACTATATACCATTCAAGGTTTTTGAGCTACTTGTAAAATATTGAAATAGCCATCATGTAAAGTTCTAAAATATTTGTAACTTAAAGAAAAGTTAAACATTTTATTGAATTTCCGAATGAACTCTATCAATATTATTATAGTTTTTATCCATCAAATTTACATGTAGGATACGTGTTGTTGTAATACATTTCACACAAAAAGATCTTTTAGTCTATAATGTTTAATTTTAGAAAAACATTGTGCAAAAAACCAATTTCCTAAAAGGACAATTATTCTTTGTGGGCTCTCACTTAGAACAAAATTTATCTCAGATTAGTGAACCTGAGATCTTTATGGTTTAGAGTTTATTTTTTGTCGGCCCAAACTTAATTTTTTTTGAGTCACTCGGGTATATTTGAAAAAAAAAAAAAAATTAAAATTGAGAAGTATATTTGTATATGTATAATATGTACATTTTATTTAAGAAAAACTGCTTTGAATTTTGAATGTAATATGTAAAATATATTGTAATAAAATAAAAATTCGTAGCTGGGCGTCGTATTGCAAATATTTAAGCGCAATCAGCACCATTTAGGGATAATTTGGGAAAAAAAATTTTATGGGTTGATATTTTGTTGCATAAATTTAAGCACAAGAAGAGCAACAAAATTTTCAAAAAATTAAAAGTTTTTAAAGTCGAAATCAATATTTTATTATGAACCAAAAATTTAGGACAAAAATATTGTATAATAAAAATGTATGTAATAAAAATAAAAATAATAAAATAAATTGTAATTTTAAGTGTTAATGTAAGGAAATTGAAAAAAATAAGAATGTGAAAAAACTGAAAATTTATCGTTTAATTTTTCATTCATAATCTTTTTATTTTTACAGCAACTTCAATTTCTAGAAATTTAAATGGTACTTAGAAATAAACTATGCCACGTACAAAAATTTAACCGTTTGTACTGTTTGTAGGATTCGCACAGGATTTTGTAATATTTAATTGCGCTCGAAATATTTCCAATGTTGGCAAAAAATCATTCATATATATATTATTATTAAGAGAATTCAGGTTTATTATAAAAACTAATTATTATTAGTATTATTATAATTAAAATTAAACAAAAACAAGAGTCTTTTTATGTATACAATAAAATAACAAATGTGAAAAATAAAAAATTTGATTTGGTTTTGTTTTACTTTTAAAATTTTAATAATTGTTTTACATAAATTTTATTAGAATGACAAAAATCAATTAAAAGTAATCAAGCAATCAAAAAGCAATACCTCCTATATTATATACTTATATTCGGAATAATTTTATTTCTGAGCTTGCTATGACAACTCAAGGCGTGCTCTTCTAAATAGTTCAAAATAGATTAAGATACTTGAATTTTTTTCTTGCAAATAAATAATAAGATATTTTTTTTGACGATATGTACTTCAATTTCCATTTTTTTCGTAATAAAATGTTAGCTAATGTAATGATTGTGAATTAAAGAATTAAAATAGCTTTTTAAAAACATCTTAAGAAGGCAAAAATACAATTTTGCAAAATTTTTAACAAAAAAATAATCAAATTTTTATTATTAATTGATCTTAATTAAAAATAAAAGAAATTCGTAATTCCATAGAAGAGAGCATTATTTCAGCGTTTGAATTTTTTTTTGTTGTCTTTTTCCTTTAGTTCACAATCTCAGCAAATACGTTCAAATTATTCCAAGGCCACTTTGAGCCAAAAAAAAATCCGGCTCACTCACCATCGAGCCAGTTCTACCCTATCTAACATATCAAACAATCACTTTTGTCGATATTGTATTAATTTTAGAATCAAAGCGAAACTAAAAAAAAATTTTTGTGCAGTAAGGGGGGCTCATTTAGTTAAATGTAAATCAAAATTATTGAATTCTTTTGGAAACTATATTTTTATTATTAAGTTAAAATTAAAAATTCGCGTTTAAATTTCTTACTTATCAATCAACGAATACGCAAAGTGTTCCAGACACGTGGAAAGAACGATTTAAAAAAATCTCTGAGACAACTAAGTAAATTATTTAAAAAAACAAAATTTATATTTTAAGATATTTATTTAATTAATTTTTATTTTATTAATTTTGAAATAATATAAATTAAAACATATGTTGGCAATTATTTGCATAAAATATTGATTAAAAAAAAATAAATTGAATGACGAAACCTGTAAGGTTTATGGACTATAAAAGGTACATTATCTTGAAAAAATATTCAGTTAAATTTTATTTCAGATTGAAATTGTTAAATTTTTTTTGCTATAAAAATTTAGCTATGAAAATCTTTTTATTTTGTACATTATTCATATTTATTTATGTAATAATTCAATTATTAATTTAATTTTTTATTATTTTTTTTAAAATAAATCTGATTTTTTTAGGAATGTAATGCAGGCAGTGTTCCAGGCAGTGTTTCATATGATGATTGTTGCAAGGGCGTAACTTGCTCATTATGCCCAAAAGGGAACCCAGGAACACCTGGATGTGAAGGCGATGAAGGCCCGCCTGGTATAAAAGGTTCTAAAGGTAACAAGGGTGATAAAGGAACGCCAGGATTAACAGGAAATCCTGGTATTAAAGGAAATCCAGGATTGCCGGGTGCTAATGGAAAACAAGGTGCAACTGGTAACAAAGGTCCAACTGGACCTCAAGGTGCAGCAGGAAATCCAGGGCTGCAAGGACCAAAAGGTGTTGCAGGAAATAATGGAAATAAAGGTCAACAAGGTCCACCCGGTCCCACTGGACAACATGGAGATGCTGGTTTACCTGGATCAGCTGGTCCAAAAGGTCCACCTGGAGCACCCGGTCCTAATGGTAAAGATGGAACACCTGGCTATGATGGTCCACCCGGTAATCCAGGACCTATTGGACCGCCAGGACCTGCTGGTGGTCCTGGTCTACCTGGTGCACCAGGAGCTCAAGGGCTCCCTGGCCGAGATGGTATCATTGGACCTAGTGGTCGTCCTGGTCCAGATGGCAAAGTCATTCGTCATTATGTTCCATGTCAAGAAATTGTCGTTCTTGTACCAGTTTGTAGAACTGTTCCAATTCAAGTTCTTGTACCCGGTTGTTCAAATGATTGCGAAAATAATATAACAGCACCAACCGGACCAACGGGAGCAACGGCACCAACGGGTCCAACAGGACCAACAGGACCAACAGGACCAACAAGAGTAACAAGACCAACAGGACCAACAGCGCCTACAGGACCAACAGGAGCAACAGGGCCAGCAGGACCAACGGGAGGAACACGACCGCCGCCAACGCAACCAAAAGGGGTTGGACCACCAACAGGACAACCACCACCAAAATAAGAACATTTGAATGGTAAAAATAATAATAAAAAAAAATATATTGTAAAGTAAAATTGTTCTATTCACATTAAAAAATAAAGTTTTCCCTTTTTTTACAAATAAATTTACAAATAAAAAATTAAAATTTTTATTCTTTTAAATTCAGATCCATACATTTTTAAACATAATTTTTTTGCAAATATATAAATTCGGTGGAAAAGTATGAGCATATGAGATATTTCATTTTGGAAGGATGTTAATGTTTATTTTAAAAGTATATATACTAGTTAAGTTATTGTCTTTTTTTATTACTGATGCAAGTAACGAGTTATTGCGTTTTCTCTGCAAAAATTTAAAAAAGGATAAAATAAGTATGTAGGTATAGTGTACAGGTACTTTACTTTCTACAATACTTTTTAGTGAAACAAAAAAGAAGCGGAATTGTTTTATAATTTCCGTACTATGACTTGCTAAGTATTGTTAGTATGATCTTTGATGCATATCTGGTCAACAGGACACAAGATTAATTGACTTTATGTCTAAAAAAATGGATTATTAAGTCAATTGACATTATGAAAGAGACATAAAGTCCATTGACATTATGTCTTATTTCTTTTTCTAGTTAAATGACCATTTTGTAATTTTTTTTTTATTTTTACTTTTAAAAAACAGAAAGTTAAGACTTTAAGACCTTTTAAATTTTCCGTCTCTTTCACAAAATGACTTTAAGACCTTTTAAATTATCCGTCTCTTTCACAAAATGACTTTAAGACCTTTTAAATTTTCCGTCTCTTTCACAAAATGACTTTAAGACCTTTTAAATTATCCGTCTCTTTCACAAAATGTCATAACGTCAAATGACTTTATTATTGATTATCTATTATTTCTAAATTTTTAATAACTCTGTAAATAATATTTCTGTACGAATAATAATAATGAACCAATCGATTGTAAGCAAGAAAAATTTTGATAATTTCTGTCTACGCATGAAGCTGTTATTGTACTTTAGTTATTCTATGGCTTTAGCCTTCGACAAAACAAATCTAAGAAGAAAAAATTTAAAATTTTCAATACGACAGTCTTATTGGAGCTTGGAGATTAATGTTAAAATGTCAATAACAATAATGAAAGTTGCCTGAGGAAACATTGATAAATTTTTTAAACAAATTTGTTTTTGGAATTAAAAATAATTTTATAATTCGTTTTCTAAAGGATAGATTACTTATGCTTACTGTGATTGTGATTAATTTCGTTTGAAAATCTCTATTGTATCCGAAAAATTTTGAATGAATCTGAATTTAGTGTTTTATTTAAATATGCATATGTATAGTTATCTATAGAATATTATTATACACTTTATATAATATAAAGCTTCTAAAATTTGTCTGTACTCTGCATGGACAGTATAATTATTTATAATAATAATAATAATAATAAAAATTATAATAATAATGTAGAAAGTATATTATTTATTTAAAAATAATTAAATAAAATCAACATATGTTGCTTTAGAATCAACTTGGAAAAAAAAATAAATCAATTATGCATACGTTTTTATAAACGACTTATATCTAGTCATTATAAATTCTATATGTGACTGAAATTTGTAATGAAGCGAAGACAGCGCCTGTTCAAATTTAATAGTATTAATATTTACTTAAATAAATGTTAAATATATGCTTTGAAAAACTCTGCGCAAATTTAAAAAAAAAAATTATATTGTAGCCCACAATATTTTTTCTTTACTTAAAAATTTTGTAAAAAAAAAAAAACTCAAAATCGAATATTTAAAAGAAAATTGGCTTTAAATTTCTGTTTGCTTTAATAATTTAACAGATACGACTTCAGTTTTTTTTTAACATCATTATAAACACGCTTTATTGTATTAAATTAACAAAGTATATATGTTTAGTACTTTGTATATTTTGAAGTTTGAAATAAACCTTTTTTTTTGCAATGGACTATATAATGCTAGTTATTTTTCATATAAACGTAATTGTTTTTTTTTGTTTTTTTTTTTTTTTCAATTTATATATGCGAAATAACATCATGAATTTTGACCCCTCAAGAAAATTATTATTTCATATAAGAAATATGCATAAAAAAACTGAAACAAAAAATAAATTTGTTATAATTTAAAAGTGAAGAAATAAATAATTTCAAAACAAAAAAAAATACTTATTTCATTTTTATTCATTTTCTTAAGTCTCTTAAAACATTAAAACAAAAAAAATATTTTACATTAAATGAAAACTTCAACAAGTTAATATACCTTCTTATTGTAACACTAATAATAAATCTTAACTTTTATTATGCCTATAAAATATTTAGCACAAATAGTTAAAATGGAATGAACAAAATATCGCTATTTGTCTGGCGGTTAACTAAAAATTTCAAGACCTGATAAATGGATTCAGTCCTAAATTAATTTACTTTTTCTTAATTTCTTGAAGCAATTTCAGATATACAATAAATTAGGAATTAATCATTTTTAATTCTAAAATGATCATGTAATCAAAATTATAAAAAAAAAACCCAACAAAATCGTAACAGATATACATATTATTATTTATTTTATTTACATTATTAGGTATTTTTATAAGTATGTATATCAATAAATATAGAGCTTTGTATGTTTAATCGACTAAGCAACAACACCTAAATACGAGATAGAAAATATTAAAATAACAAAATCATATAAATTATAATTTTTTATTCTTTTGTGAAAACTAATAAAAAAAGGCTCAATAAATCAACTTTTCATTATTATTAAAATAAAATTAACCTTGAAAATGAAAATATTACAAATTATTTTGAACAAAATTTTAAGTAAATTTTCCCAAATACCCTAATTTCTTAAAAAAAAAACAAAAAACTAAAAACATCTTGTTTTCTGTATTTGATTACTTAACCATATTTAACTCAATTATAAATGCCGGAAAATGTTTTTCAGATTATTTCATATACATAAATATGATTAGTAACTATATATTCAAACATAAATGTCTATAAATGGTCCTTTTTTTTTGTGAAAAAATAAAATTTATCTTGCGTAAAATTTTCAACTAATTTATGATTAAATCAAAAATAATTATAATTAATATTAAATAAAAATATGAATATTGATTTAAAAAAGGTTCAATAAACTAAGGATTTTTTTTTTTTTTTGGTTTTTTAAGAAACCAAATTTAAATTTTGCTCTACTTTCATTTCCATTTCAATTAATACTTCTTTTTAAGTAGTCGATTGATTAGCTTTAGGACACTCTTTATAGAAATTTTAAATGGTAGATGAGGTTTTGAACATATTCTATTAAAGTCAGGTAGATTATCTAAAAAAAAAGAAAAAGAATAATTATTGAAAAAAAAAAACAAAAAAAAAACAAAACAATTGGCCGAGTTATCAAATTTTTATATACTAAATTTCCTTTAACAATCTTATATAATTAACTATCTTTGAATATTCCATTGTTTCTCTAGCTAATAATTTTTAATTAGTAATATAGTTTTGTATAAAGGAACTAATATTATATTATTATAATGTTATTAATTTGAAGTAATCAATTATTATTTTATTATTAGATTCATTATAAATGATATCCTAATGTACTTATAAAATAGTTCATTATAAACTTTTATGCCTACAATTAACTGCATTGCAGTACACCTTATTGTTTTCAATATTCCTTATTTATTTTTTTTAGTTCTGAAATTCTGGTGTTATGCGTTAAATAGGATATTTTATGTAGTTTTAAGTTGTCAAAAATTATAAAAAAAAAATGTTAAAACTCTGTGAATAATTCAGTGACTGAAAGATTTAATAAGAATAATTAATAAAATATTTCTTTTTAATAATTTACACGAAGTAAACAGAATAATATTAATTAATTAATATCGACATTTTATTGAAGAATTTAACTAAATTATTTTGACTGACAATTTAATATTTTTGTCATTCTAATTTATTATTTATTATATAGTATAATTTTCTTAGTAATTGTGTATGACAATAAAATATATATAAAAATATATATAAAAATAAATATAAAAATAATATAAATTTCGGGGGGGTGCCTTAATCTAAAGAGACATAACATAAATTGATGTTATGTCGCTTTTAAGGCGACAACATAAATTTATGTTATGTCGCTTTTAAAGTGAAAACATAAATTTATGTTATGTCGCTTTCAAAGCGACATAACTTCAATTTATGTTATGTCTCTTTAGATTAAGGCACCCCCCCATAAATTTCACTTTATTATTATATAAATATTATTTCTAATCAAAATTTTTATATATATAATAATTATATATATTCGTCAATCTAACGTTAAAGTCGGACATAGATCATTTCGAGCTCATTAGTAAAAATTGAAACTGGATTAAGTATACTGGCTAGGAATATTATGATGTTTTGAATTATAATATAGTACATATAAAAAGTATATTATATATGTATACAATGTTGTGAAAAAAAAGAGTTGGGATTTTACTCATTCTTTTATTTTAATTTTTTTTCTTCTTTAATTCGTTCTCATGACAAGACAAAGGGCATAATGATGATTTTTTATTTTTTCCTCAATGTTTTTCTGAACTAGATATTAAATTAATATTTCGCTTTGAAGATTTTTTGTTTCTAATTAATTAAATGCGTATAATAAATTATTATTTATTATTTGTAAGAAATTTATAAAAATATATAATGAGATTCAAGATTATTTATTTTATACTTATTACTTGTTTATTGTACAACGTCGTATACCATATTGTGCAAATAAATGAATTTTATACGCATATAATTTATAACATTATTATCTTTTTAAATTAAAAATGAAATTTTAAATTGAAAAACTTACGAAAATTTCAGAATTGCAATAAAAAAACAAAAAATATTAGAGTCAAATATTTTGAAAAATCTGTGAAATTTTTGAAACTTACACAACATAAATGTAATGAAATTCCTCTATTTCAGGAGTGAAAAATTTCTCATGTATTATAATTTTATATAATTAAAAGTATATATTGCATGTTCCTTGTAAATGTGTACTCTTAAACTCTTCAAGCTCTCTATTTTAAATTTTTGATATAAAAAAATAAGAATTTTCATATTATTTCATAATAACAGCAAATGGCTTACTTTTCATTAACAATCACGAATTTTTTAACTTTGAAATGTGGTTGTTTTATGTAGTTTAAGCTAGCAACAGCAGCAGTCAGGTTTATAATACACATATTTTTTTTTTTTACTATTTTTGTACATTCTAATGGCTTAAAAAAATATTCAATTAAAAACGTTTTTTTATTCATAGGAAATTCTAATTACTTTTAATTTAAAAGAAAATGTTATACAATTGGTATATTTATACAATTGAATATAAATAAGTTTGTGTACATGTATATGTATTGTGTATAAGAGATATGTATATAATTTAGGTTTAGTATATTTTGCATTGAACTTTTTCTGAAATAGATTTTTTTTTTAACTCATGAAAGCAGTAAAAATTTTTTTTTATTTTCAACCATCGGATTCCAATTCACTATGAATGTATAGAAATTTATGCCATGAACTTGATTCAAAAAATATTTTCATTCAATTTTCCTTTTAAAGAAATTGCATACAATGGTATTAAGATAAATATGTACTTGCATATAAATCTACAGTGCATTTCATATACTTAATTAATATTACAATATTATTTTGATTTTAGTTCAACACAGATTTATAATAACAACCACCAAAACCACAAACAAAAAATATACTCAAGTTATTGAAATCTATAATGAATAATAATTAATATCTTATATTATATTATATTTAGTTGTGAAATTTACGGTTTGAATACGGTTAAGCATTAATAGATTCAGCAAAAAATAGGTCTTGCTTGCCTTGGAAAATGAAACCAATCAAAATAGAGAGTAATCCTGTAAGCCACAAGTTTTATATTTTGAATAAATTTCCAATGATATAGAAGATTTTATCATTTTATGAATTTGAAAAATCTTAAATCTGAATATTTAGAAGTATGTCGTTCACAATAATTCTTTTGCTTTCCACAATGTTTTATTTATGTATATTTATTTATTTTATTTAATAATTTTTTGTTTGAACTAAATTTTGGAAAATGGTGAATAGTTTGAAAGTAGAAAACTTTCAATTTAAAGCAAAATTCTTATAAGTTTATAGTATCTTTAATTTAATTTAATTACATTATGAGATATTTAAAGATAAAGTAATGCCTTGTTCAGACAATGAGATCTTATCATGATAATCTTACTTTTTGTGATTATCATTTTTTTTATCATGATTTGCTTATACAAAAAAATTGTCATCGGAAATCATGATTATCGAAAATCATGAAAAATTTCAGGGATGAGTTTCAGTTTTTTACCATCCATGTTACCTATTTCCACTCATTCCTACTTATTTTTGTCTTTAATTTTTGACATATTTTCTTTATTTACAAAATAAGAAAAAATTTGAGTACCTATACCTAGTAAATTAATAATTTTCGTAAAATTTAATTTTTAAAAATTTTGTAAATGGATAAAAAATCAATAAAAAAAAAAACATTGTTGGACATTTGACGAAACCAACACATTCATTGAAATATGGAAGGAAAAGAAAAATGAATTTCGGAAAGCGAAAAGAAATGGTCTGTATCAGAAATGAAGGCATTATTAGATGCAGAAAATTGAATCTATTCTTTCTAGACTAGAATTCAATTTCAAAAGTTTTAATTTATTTTCGTAATCCATATTTCTTTTATTCTTTATGAAATTAATTTTTTAAATAAATAATACCAACTCTGTTTTTTTAAATAATGTCAATAAAAATAATCATAATATTTATGTTTTTATTTTGTTTGTTTTCATGTTGTTTACTTTTTTTGTTTTCGTTCATAATCGTGTTCACACAGGTTTTCAAAGAATGATTATCTACGCAAATCATGATTATACGAAATCATGATTAAGTCGTTGTCTGAACAAGGCATAATAGATAAAGTAAAGTAATAGATAACATTTGTTTTACACAGAAAAAAAAACTAGGTCGAAAATCAGATATAAAATTTAGCAGAAAGATTATAACTGCGTTATTTTCTTGCAATATGTGTTCAAATTTTTGGATTTACTGTTAAATATATAATAATAACTAAAAAAGTGTAGCAAATGAATAGTAGCAAAATTTTCTACTCGAAAATTATTATTTTTTTATGCAATATGAGTATATCTGAAACTTTTATGACAAATATTGCTATAATCAGATATATTAAAATGTAATAGTATGAGATATTTTTCTTTGCTATTAAAAAAGGCTAATAGTACGTTCAGTAAGTACAGATTGTCCTTAGCTAGTGACAAAATCCTACGTTGCAGACAATCTGAAGTTTGTGAAAGACAAAATCTGACTGCTAAAGTCCTTAAATACAGACAATTTCTACAAAAAATCGTTCAGTAATGCAATCCTACCTCAAAACTTCTGCAAAGGGAAATTTCATAATTTCCCATAATAGTCCGTATTCTGGGAGTACTTTTTAGTTGGCCTTAGCTAAGGACAATGAATATTTTGATTAAAAAAAAATAAAAAAAAATGAATTTTAACAAAATTTTATGTTTTCCTAAATAAAATTCCAATTTTTATATTTTTATTTAAATAAAATATAAAATTTTAAATAAAAATATAAAATGTTTAATAAAAACATAAAATTTTTAATTTTATTTACATATTTTATCAAATTTAGTTCAACCCATATACTTTAAAAAGGTTTATACCGAATTCTTGTTTACATTTCAATACAAGCTATCCTTCCTATATGATGATTTTTTTTGAATCAATTATCCAAATTAAATAAAAATTTTCGATGTCTTCCTTATTTTTCGAGATATCAAACATTTTAACTTTTAAATAAAAATTGGCTACAACAAGAAAAAATTAAGAAACTTCGTAAAGAAGGCATAATGTTAATAAGACATCAGGTGCTTTGTACTTTTAATATTTGTTCACCAATGGCATGACACTAGTTTCAGAAATAGAAATACTTTTTCATCGGTGAATCACTAGTGAATTGGAAGTAATAATTCATGTTGAAGTGAGACAAGATCTTATTTAAAAAGTAAATTGTTCGTACTTTTTTGCTCTATTAAAGAACTTGCAAGCGATATTCAACATGATTCAATACAGAGTAGGAAACAGAAATATATGTAAAAATAAAAAACACATTCACTCAATTTTTGTTCATGCATTTCACTAAACAATTTGTATTAATTTTTATTTTTCATAAATTTTATGTGTTAGCTTAAAAACATTTAAAAAAATTCAGAATTTTTGAAATTTCATTAAATTTGTATTTGCTTAAACAAAATATAAGCATATTATTAATAAATGTTACAAATTATTCTCCAAAATCTGAAATACAACAAATGACACATTTATACCGGCATTTATATGGGCATATTAGCCCATATAAATTTTTTTTATGTATATGATTTTAAAATGAAATGTCACAGCTGTCCTTATCGTAGGGCTTTGCAGAAGTAATTTGCAGGATTTTGCAGAAAAGGGAATTCCTTAGCTACGGACAATCTGTACTTACTGAACGTACTATAAATAATCTAATGGGTCTTCCACTACAGTTCGCTTTGACCTATGACAAGAGTTATACAGAAATTATAGCTGCGGCAGCTATCTGTTTTTTCAATGGCACAAATAAAACAGAAAATTAGATGAAAAAACACAGATAGGGATAAAGAAAATTAAATGTCAGACTAATGTTACCCAATCCCAACCTATTTTTCTTTTTTTTTAACTAATTTTGATAATTTTTGAATTCAAATCATCGCAGCACTAAAAGTAAATATGCTAATGTCAACAAATGGCTCTATTGGCATATTTCTATTACGCATGGGTAAAAAAAAAAGTTAATAAAAGTGAAGCTTCTTCATTAATTTTTTTTCTTAAAACTTATCATAAAAAAATTTTTTTTATATAAGGACAAAAATGTACCCTAGGGTCCTTTAATTAAAAACAAATTATCTCTATAATAGTGTAAATATCTATATAACGCGCATTGAGCACTGTTATTCTTTTTGATGACCAAAATTTAATTTAAACAGTTTCAAACAATAAAGTTTCAGTATTTAATTCTATCATACATTCAAAAATTAATGATATCACATTTTCTGGTTGGAGTTCTGCAGACAGATTATTTGAGAATGTTCTTGACCGTGATCCCATATAATTAATTCAAAAATTCATTATTTTTATACAGATTCATAATATACATACACTCTTACTTTATAGTAAACTATTTAAATAACGTTGAATATAGATTTGTTTTGAAAATAAATAATAAAAATATAAAAATATTTCTTTAAATGACATTTCTAATTCCGGTACTAAATAAAATTAATAAAAAAAATAAAAATATCGTTCGTTTAGTTTTATTCTCGCAAGAAATTATTTTTGCCTAGCAAATTATTATTTTTTTTTTTTTATTAATTTTATAAAGCTTATTTAGTGCGCGCGCCCACATAAAACGATTGAAAATTATTTCGGCGCTAATGACTTTATGTTTTTGTAACTGCAGAAGATATGAGGTGCGGTTATTTATATTATGCAAAGATTTTTGTCATTTGATATTAAACATTTTTGATTAATTGGAAATATTTTGCGCTAATTATAAATTTACATTTTCTTATTCAATGTATCAAAATTAAAATAGATTTAAAAAAAAAAAGAAAAAAAAGATTGAAATAGCTCAAAATAATGAAATTTGATGGAAAAAAACAAAATAATTTCATTTTTTTTCTCAATTTGAAATAATTTCTTCTTGTTGAATTCTTAGAAATAATTTACTTAACTCTGCGATGTACATTCTTATTATGTTAATAATATCCAGAATCAGAGATCAGCTTAAGCGAATTAAACTGAAAACATTTTTTTCCCCTTTACTCGAAAACAATAAAATACTGAATGTTTAAAAAAATATAATTATATAAAATAAAATCTATAGCTATAATGAAATAAAAAAAATAGGTGCAGCATTTATAATTTCTGTATATCTTTTCCTAAAGCAATAGATCAAATCGAACTGTTGGATTACTATATGCAGTAAGATTAGTTATTTTTTATAGGAAATTAAAATACCTCGTACTCCTATTTTATAATACAAATGTATGTTCTCATGTGAACTGTAGCAATATCCAAACAACATTCTGAATTTTAATAGTTTAGCCTTATGGTAAAGATGGTGGTTTGGAATTCATAAATAACCAAGGTTCGAATCTTGAATAAGGGAAGGTGTATAGAAAATGAAAAAAAAATTAAAGATTTAATAACAAATAATTCATTTTTTTAAGTTTTTCTTTTGTTTATTTTATTTATTAATTACTTCTTATTTATTTATTTCCACATTTGATTTTCTTTAAGCTCTCTAAGAGTTTAAATTTTTGCGTCTTTAGTATTGCAAAGCCACAAACCTATTAAAATTTATAGTTTGTGTAAAATAGAAAATATATAAGTAAGAAGGTATTCTTTTGTATCTAATGATGAAATTGCCGCTAGTAAAAATTATTAAAAAACAATAATTTTGAGAGTGAAATTTTTACTACAGTTCATTTCCTAACATTTTTAGATAATTTACTCTAATTGTAATATTTATTGAGATATTTATAGCGTACATTGTGGGCAAATAACGTAGCTGATGATTTTTTTCAGTGCATATAATGTACATATGAATTAAATCTCAACTAAATGAAGTGGTAATACTTGTGTAAAAAAAAATTTTTTTTTTCTATGTTATTTAAATATCTCAGATATTTAAATAATGAGAACAGTTTTTACTGTGGGAATAATGAGAAAATTTTTAGAAAATAATATTATGAAACTCATTAGAAAGAAAAACAATCATTTAAAATTCTTTAAACTATGAATTTGAGTTTTATATGTATATTTATAAATAAAACCTTTTTCGTTGGAAATGTAATTGATTCAACTTCATAAATCTACTCTCTTTATAAAATTTATCATAAACACAAACAAATTTTAACGCTTAATTTAAATATCATGCATACCACATATAAAAATGTATAGTATAATTTTATGAGATATATATTTTTATTATTATTATTATTATGCATAGAATTGTAGGGAATTAAGTTCTTAAAAGTTTGAAAACTTATGTTTATTTGTATAGTTATTATAAATACATTATATTGTCATTTAAATTCACTGAGAAAATTTAAAATTGATAGAGATATTTTGCTAGCTTAAAATATTAAAAAGGCAATATATGGTAAAAATAATTAGGTATTTAATGTTCAAATACATTATTTAAAGTATTTTCTGAAAATTCTCTACAATTTTTTATATTTTTACTTTATTTGAAACTCGTTTTCAGGCCATTTTTAGGCAAAAAATATTGAACTTTGAAATATATACAAATAAATAATAATAATATTCAGTAATAATGTATTGATTGTATACTTAAAAGAAATTTTATTTTTAATTAAAATTAACGAAAGGTACACGAAAAAATATTAATTTAAAAGTGAAGGCAAATATTTAAAATAAATGAAATTTACCCGGTTCCAAAAGTTTTTTTGTATTGAAGTAACATTTTTTTTTTTTAAGTTTAATATTTTATAGACAAGAAATGAAGAATATGCGAATTTCTAGTTTCTTTTTAGAATTTATAGTAAACAAGATGTTGTTTACTATATCAACTATGTATTATGCTTAGAAAATAAATAATCCCCTTGTCTGTTGAATTATCTAAAGATTTTTTTCGGTAAGCACTGTGTTGTCTTTTTTATTTCTTTATTATTGTAATTTGTAGTAATTAGAATGAGAAAATGTACAACAGAGTTAAGAAGAAAAAAAAAAATTATTGACATTTTTGGTAATTGAAAATATTATCATATGATATACTCTCGGGTACACTATATGGAAAAATAATAGTAAAGTAGCTATATTTTATAAAACAATATAAAGAATTGTATTTGTCTCAGTTTTTGCTAATAATTCGCTATAAATTAGTAATTAAATTTAGTTTAGCACAGAAATTTTCTAAAAATTGATGACAAAAAATTCTCTTGGTGGGGATTAAATGTAGAAATATATGTAGTTATTATTATAAACTGTAGTAATAATCTTCAGATCGAGAAAATTTTAAATAAATATTATAATCAGATGTCACGCAGAATAAGCTAATTCGTCGGTAAAAAAAAATTATATTTACCTTCGAAAAATCATTTTAATAATATCGAATAACCTAGTTATACAGCAAATTTTTTTAAGACTTTTACATATACAATTATCTACTATATAGACATAAATTTTTACATAACATTAAATAATAATAAAAAGTTTTTTATTTTAATCAAAATTAAATGAATTTTATCAAAGTACATTATTTTCATTTCATAATAAAAAAAAATAATAATAATTATAATTACGTACTTTAAGTATACATATTATATTAATTTCATTTTTGTTTCAATAATAATTTTGAAGGTTAGCTTCATCACGAAAGACGTAATAAAGTTAAATTTTTGAATATTTTTTTAAGTAATAAATAATACATAAGGTTTTGTTTTTTATATTATATAATTGACATTTTTTATTTAAAAAAAAATGCCAATTTTAATTAGAGCAATCGAATAGATTCGTTAAAATGATACAAGTAAAAAATGTTAAACTGGGAATATGAAAAAATATAAATGTATAATTTTAGAGAAAATAATGATGTTTATTTGCGACGGATTAAATATTTCTGAACTCTCTACTAAAAAACGGCAATTCGATTTTTGCTTTCTCTAGAATTAACCCCATTGTGCATTGAATTAATTTACAATTCGATCTACAGACATTTATCAAAATTGTGTTATCATCAAGCACGATAATTTTGTTCGTTTATATAGCATTCAGTTAATTTCTATAAATAAGAAAAATTTTTCCAAATAAAAATGTTACCATCATTATTGATTATATCTATATACATGTATCCAATTATGTAAAAAAAAATAAATTCTCCAAAAATAATTTTATATATTTGTTTTTTACTAAAACTGAGTGTAGTCGAATATGTTGAGTAAATTTTTGTCTTAAATTATCTTGATTAATGTTTGCATTGGTTTTTATTTTTAAGAAGACCATTTTTCCTTTTTTTTTTTCCAATTTTCAAAATTCATTAAAGTAATGAAAAAAATTTTTTTTTTGATTTTATTTATTCATTTCACGAAAAATAAAAGTTGTCAATGAAAAGAAAGGATTTCAGTTTGGATGTTTTGAAGGCAGACACTGGAAAAATTTTCTATAGAGGTTTTATAGATAAAAACAAAATATAAAGTTCAATGACGACTTAATGAATTAAAAAAGTTTTTTTTTTTTGAGGAAGGTAATTCTCGTTTGTTGCTATTAGTGGATTTCAAAATCAGATTTTTTTTTTTTGTTGAAAAATCTAATAAAATAATATTCAATTCTATTTAGGAATTTGGCACATTATTATGAGTATTATAGCCATGACATTTGCATATAATTTGTATTATAAAATTAAAATATCAATGTAAATGTGCAATGTCAAAATTGAAAATTGGAAAATCTTCCAGCTGATATCATTTCTTAATTATGCTTTAAAATTGTATATGGAACTGAAAATTATTACAAATTCTATTTATAAAAATTATACTGTCATAGGTGTTAAATTTCGGGAAATTGGTTAAAAGTTGATCTTTATATTCTGAGATCTTTTGATATATTTTATTATTGTTGCTACGTCTTTATAATAATAATAATAATAGACATATTCGGAGACTATTGTATCGCAATTGTGACAGAAACTATTAAATATGTTTATTTAAAATAGCTTGAAAAGAATTCGAAAGTGATACAGTTTACAGTGATATAGTTTATTTTATAACTGTAGAGTGTAGACGTCTACAGACCCAAGAATGCAACATTCCATGTTTACAATTTAATTTTAACGACTTTAAGTAAATAATTAAATAATTTAATTGTTATTGTTATAATAATAATAAAAAAAATATTTATAGAAATTGAAATTACAGGGTTCTCATGTTCAACAAAACAACTGTCAATAAAACAACCATTATTATATTGTTGTCATAAAATGTAAAAGAAATTTCTATAGGCGCCTATAGGCGCAAAATCTAAATGGATTATTGAGACAAATAATGTATTTAAATTTTTTTTAAATTACTTATTAAATAAACTTAATTTTTGGCCGATTTTCAGTTTAAAAAATGTTTGAATATCTTGTTGTGAAACACTTATACCGATTTTTAATATGAGTTAATTTTTAATTTTTATTTATAAATTGTAATTGAGAGCTTGCAAAACTTCGCTATAATCCTCCCAAAACTTTCAAATAAGTTTTTAATATTTAATGTAATTAACCAACTTTCACAAAAATTATTAGCAATAAATTGAAATGATTATATTTGTATATATATGTGCAGTAATTTAGTCATACTATCTAATTTTGATATTATTTTTTAACTTTCTAATTAATTTTTATTGAATTTCATATTAACATAATAATGAGTAGATAATTTTTTATTAGAAATATATAAGTTTTTTATAAAGTTTCTAAATCCCTTAAAACTTTATATTTAAATTAAAAAGGTTTGCACTGTTTCCTGTATTATTAATTTGATTTGATTACATTTATTTGAAATCAGCGTTATCAATTTAATTAGAAATAATGTTTTTTTCATTCTTTGTTTGTGTTTTTTTGCATACAATAAATTTCAATTCTGTTCTAATCTATTTATTTCCATCATTAACCAGCTATGTAGAAATTGTGTATACCTTTGTTTTTAATTAAATGAAATCTACAAAAATAAATTTTAAATGAAAAGTAATCTCAAAGCTTTATTCTTATCTAAAACACACTTTAGGACTTTAGGTGGATTGTGAAAAAATTTTCATAAAAACAAATAATATTCTTAAAACAAAATAAATTTTTTTTTTATTTCTCCATTGTTTTTGTTTGCCAGAAGAAATTTATAAATTTTTTTAATACAAAAAATTTTAAAATTTGTACAAAAAAATAAATTAATAATCTATTTTACTATGAAACTAATTTAGCCCGTTTTCCATCAAAAATGAAAAAACGAACTATATGTTTTCATTAAATGTTCATCCGTCATTAAAATACTTATAACATTTGAACCTTCAAAGTCTTTAAAATTCAAAACAAGTTTACTTTCGTTCACTTCCACCTCCCATAAAAATTGGATTTCATCTTTTCAGGTTTCAGAGTTCAAAGCTCTCAACTAGCCGAAAACTTAAAAAACTGATTCGAGCTTAAGGAATGGAACTAGGGTTTGAAATTTGGTGAAAATTGTTATATTTGTGCAAATGAGGAATTTGTATTGATATAATGATGTTGAAGGGACTCTAAAAAATGTGCTTAGACCCTGATTGCGTTACCGAGATATCTTAAAATTAAAGTATGCCAAAACGAAATGCTGAAAATGGGCCGCATACTTCATTTATGATGTTCTGTTCTACATTTTTTTCTAAGAAATCCAAAATTTGCACAAAAAAATGTAAATATTTTCCTTTGAAATGTTGCAAAATCTAAAATGCGGAAACCATAAAACCTGTGTCATCTGCAGTTTTATAAAAATTAATTTCTATGTTATCCATTGTCCAAATTACAAATAAAAAATATAAAATGAAAAACCAAAAAAAAAATATATTATTTATTTATTAGTCTCTGCTGGTGATGCCAAGCCAAATGCAATTTCTAAAATTTTTATATATAAAAATGAAAAGGAAATACTAAAAAAAAAAAGAAAACAAAAAAAAAACAAAATTGTAATTACCAATAATAAAAATTTATTATTATCAGTTCTGCTTGTTGTTCCTTTTTTTTTTTATCGTAAACGATTTTATATTTTTTGCTGTTGAATATTTAATATTGTAATTTTCAACACAAAAATTATGTTAAATTAAATTTTCTGTGCAAATTTTTTCCAGATAATAATTTTTATTTTTTTTTATTTTATCTTTAATTAAATTCATTTATTGTATATATTATATATGTATATATATAATTTCATTTATTTTATTTTTTTTTATTGAAATATTATAATTTTCATTTAAATATAATATTTCTGTTTTATGTTTCGAATATTTTTTTAGTGTAATTCAGATAAAAAAAAAAAATATTGTATTTATTTTTTAATTTTCAATTTTTGACTCTCCAGTAGTAATAAATTAATTTTTTTTATTTATTAAATATTTTATTTATTCTTTTTTTTTTTTTTTGATTTATATAAATATTAATTTTAAATAAATTAAAATATCACAACATAAAAAACCACTTTATTTATTTTAATCACTAGTAAATTGTTATTTATTTATTTTTTTTTATTTGTTTTTTTTTTTTTTTTTGTTTATTTACTTTTGTTTATTTTGCTGCTTCTATTTATGCATTCACTGTTTTCAGCAATATTTTTTTTTTATTATATATTTTAGGTATTTAAAGTAATTAATTGAATTATCAATTTTTCTGTAAAATATTGCTTGATAAAAAATAAAAAAAATATATATTAATTAAAATAAGAAAAAAATTAAATTTATTAACTATATACTATATGGTTTGTTTTATAGCAGGAGCGGTAAAAGCATTGAAACAAAACAAAGAAAAAGGGATGAACTTAGATTAAGATGCATATATATGAATTTAAGTTTTTTTTCCGTTTTCCAAAATTTTATTAATCATAAGAAAGTCACTCAGAAAATCTGAAAAAGCAATTGAACAATCTATTTTAATATGACATACAATGAAAAACTAACAAAAATATAACATCTAATATCGTGGCAATAAAGAATAATATAAGAAATTATACAAGTTTCGGACAAAATTTTGGTGTAATAATCATAATTTGTGGTTTAAGAAAATTTCAATATTTCAACAAATTTTTGATTAATTTACAGCAGCTGGTAAAAAATATAAAAAAAGTACAAAGATTGATGAAAAAATGTGTAAAAAATTTTGGCAATGTTAATTCCAATTTCTTTAGCTGGATTATGTTGTTCGTTCTACTATAGTTTAAAAATATAACTTTAAATAAATTTGGCATTTCTTCTAGACTAGGTAAGTATAAATAATTTCAACTCACATTATATAGTTAAGTTAACTGTTCTCAATATGAATAATTGGCATTTTTATTAAAATGAATAAACACTATATATGTATTTAGTTACAAGGTTAATAAACTTAAAAGACTTACTTACTTAAATATTACACATCATTAATTCAAATTAATTTATGCTTGTAAGTACTCATAAAAAATAAAATAAAAATAACTACGTAATTTACTAAAAACTAATTTATAAAATTTATTGAATTTAACTGTTCTATAAATTGATTTTTATTCTTAAATACAAAAATTATTTTCACCGTTAATAATTTTCGTAATTATATTATATTATTTCATATAAACTTTTAAAAAAAATATTCTGAACCATGAAAAGTTAAAAATTATTTTCAAAAGTAAGCTAAATTAATGAGAATTTATTTTCCAAACCAAGATAAAATTGAAATGAAAAATGTTTTAAAAGAAAATAAAATATAGAAATTTTGTTTATCATTTTATATGTATGTTTTGAACAATTTTCAATCATAACAAAATTGAAATCTATTATTAATTATATAAAATAACTTTTTGGCACAACACAATAACAAAATAAGAACATGGTATAACAAAAACTTACTTATTTATCTGAATGCGCCCATTCAGATATTAAATATAAAAAAAACCGTATATGTACAAATTGAAGATATTTCAAACAGCTTTTGTAATAATAACATAATATATGTATGTATAAAGTATAAGTATATCTACATGTACGTTCATACTTATGCAACTTAGTAACATGTAGCTTATAGTTATCAAAAATTATAACATAAGGAGGAAACAACAATTTATTAATTAATTAATTATGTGTACATTGTACAAAAACGATAAGTATATATAATTTGAAATTTCTGCTTAGTCAGTCAGTTAGGCGAGTCGATTAGAAACATTATTTTAGCTATATTTATGAAGTTATATTTAATAAGAATATAGTAACGATATTAGAAGTAGTTTTGCTGTTCTACTTTGCGGATAATATTTTATTTTTTTGAGATTATGACACAAACTCAACACTCTTTAATACTGTACTACAAAAATAGTAAAGCAAAAAATTAATCACACTGAACTAAACTGTGTGTTTGCTTCTTAATTTCGTTAATGATGTAGGTAGATAATAACGATTTATTATCATAATAAATTATTGACTGTTCCTCTTCTTTAAAAAAAAGAAGCTAATTTTTACAATTCCTAATCAATAATCAGGTTGTTTTTTTATAAAAATTTTACGTCATGGCAATCATGACATTAACTTCTTCGGTTTTTACATATCAAAATTTGATTAATATATCTGCATAGTGCAAGTGTACACATAAAAACTAAATTCTTACAAAATAACTCTGTTACTTAAGTAGAATCATAGATTAAGAATACACAAAGATGGTTAGCTATTTTTATGTGAATATGTTGGTGCTAGTAAAACAAAATAAAATACGTGATAATTATCAATATATGAAAAGAATTTTATTTAGTTTTACTAACACCTTCACATAAAAATACCAAAAATGCTGAAAAAAATGTTGTATGAAAATGTTGTATAACCATCTTTGTGTATTCTTAATCTATGGTAGAATATAAGTAATATTTTTTTGAAATACTTAAAGTAGCTACGCCGTAAATCTTCATATCTTACAACTGTATACTCGCTCTAAAGTGCATAATTCTCTTTTGTTAAGTTAAAGTTTGGAAAATATACGTAAATATATAAAATTCAAAAATTATGTTAAAATGTATAATAACAAGGGCAGATGTCAAATTTTGTAGTTCAAAAAAAGTTCACTGAACTTCAATAATATTTATTCAGTGTTATTAAAAAAATGTTAAGCAATTATATTTTTTTTTTAAGAATAAATTGTACATAAGTTTTCTTTCTTGGATTCACTCACTTGAAATTATGTGAAATTTATGTTATAAAGAAAAGAAAATATATAGTGTGTAAATATATATTTTTTTAATAAATTAAAATGACTTTTATAATAATTCAAAAAACAAACAGTTTAATATTTAAAAGAACATTTTAAACATAGATAATTATATAACTGTCTCTGAAATTACATATCTATATGTGTAGTATACATATCGAAATACTCTAATTTATGTGTTTAGAGGCATTTTTGTTTTTGATAGAAAGGTCTGCTATTTTGATTGATAGCATAATAAGCTATATACGTTTATATATATAATTTAATTGAATGTATAGCCATAGAGATTTTAAATGAAGGAAGTTTTGTGTTGGAAAATAAATATAATGTTTTTTATATTAAAAATGAGCTTATTTTCATTTTTGCTATGTTTACAGCTAAGTATAGCTCTTCGTATCTTATATCTTTTAAAGTTAAGTTATCTTATATTGAGGATATTTCGCCTCTCTCTCTCTCTCCCTGAAATCAATGTCTATATAAGTCTATATAATACATCCAGCTTACATCCAGCTAACTGCAATTTAAAATCTAAGTTTTTTTTTTTTAATTTTACATTAAAATTGAATATATTTTATATAAAAATTTAAATAGGAAATTTTAATAAAAAAAAATATATAGGTATATATAAATATTTTTTTTTCCATTTGTACTTCTCAAAACAGTGCGATTTTTTTTTCAAATGAAAAACAAAAAAAATATAGGTAGGTATTTGCTCATTGTAAATTAAAACATTTTAAATTCAAGAAATAATAATTTTAACATTGAAACTTAAAAAAAATAAGAAAAAAAAAAAACATTAAGCGCGTTTTTTTCATTGCTTTTGTTTTTTCATTTTTTTTTTTAATGTTGAACTTTTCAGTTCAAAAAATTACTGAACCATGGAGGAACTGTTTTTGTTTTACTTTGGTTAAAATTAAATTTTTTTCTTCTTCTTCTTCTGGTTGTTGTTGTTGTTATTGTTTGTTGTACTATCTGGTGTTTTTTTTTTCTCTTTTTCTTTTTTTTTTTTATATTCAACATAAAACCTATTTTTCACCTTCTGTTCTTTTGTTTTAAAAAAAATAAATAAAAAGAAAAAAATATATAAATAAAATAAATGAAAAAAAAAAAAAAAAAATTTTGCCACAAATTGTTAAAGAAAAAAGAAATTGTTAAAAAAAAATAAAAAAATACATAATGGTAATAAAACAAGAATTATCCAAAATGGTAAAAGCAAAGAAAAATTAACTCTTTATTATTATTATTATTATTATTATTATTATTACTTTTTGGTTTTTTTCTTCCTAAAACCATTTAATAGTGAGAAAAACTGATTAGAAATAGAAAAATTGTAAATTTAATTTTTTTTTTCAGTTATTTATTCAGTTCTAGGTACTAGCAGTTCAATAGTTTAAAATAACAACAACAACAACAACAAAAACTGACTGAAGCAGATAAGTTAGAAACCATCGTTCAGAATATAAAAAAAATAAATCTCGATTTCAAGCTTCCTTTAATTTAGCCAGAAAAAACTTCAATTAAGTTTCACTGAATAATTGAAGAAAAATTTTGGTTTCAGTAATTAAAATATCCAATTATGAAAATAACTATTTTGAATTTACAAATTATTCAGATATTTTCTAAAAACAGAAAATTATGTAGAAAAAAAATTAAGTTCTGCTGAGTAACCTTCAAACATTACCAAACAAAAAATATGCAAAACTAAGCAGAAAATATGCACAATTACAAGAGAAAAAAAAACAACAAATTTTCCAACTTTCATTACAAATTGAAGAAAATACACCAAAAAAAAAAAAGCCAACGATAAAATTAATTTTTTTTTTCTCTCAGTGTATCAAATCAAATAGACAAAAAAGGCAGCGAAAGAAAAATATTAAAAATTACAAAAAAAATTAAAAATGTAACTAAAGCTCAGAAATCCATTTACAACGTGGTTAAATGAAATAAAAAATAATAATAATTTAACATTTATTATTATTTTTTTTTTTTTTTTAATATTTTATTTTATAAACCACAAAAAAGAATGATATTAAAAAAATACGACGATGTTGTGTAAAAATTGTGTAAAATGTTGTAACAATATTCTTTCTAGGTATACAAAAAAAAAGAAAAAGTTATATGTTGTTCTTTTTCTTAAGAAAAAACGAAAAAAAAAAAAAACAAATAGAGAAATATAAGAAAAAAATGTATGAAAGAAAATTTAAAACTTTTATAAAATTTATCAACCTTAATTTTTCTTTGAAATTTTTTTCACTTTTGGTTTAAAATTTTTTTTTTTTTTTATTTTCTTATTATTTTTAATTTTATTTTCACTTCCTTTTCCTTTTTTTTTCACATAATAAATAAAAATGTTTAATTATTTAATTCCGCAATTTTTTATTATAGATATAGGTAGGTATATATTCTTTAATCGCAACTTTACTAAAAATTCATTCAAAAACAATTTTTTTTTTTCCTTTAATTTACTTTTTTTTTATCTTTACTTAGGCCAAATAAAAAAAAAAATTATCTATTTTTTTTTTTTTTTAAAAGCAATTAATTCTAATTCTCTTTTTCTAATTGGAATAATTGTAAATTCTTTTTTTATTTATAATTTTGTTTTTTTTTTTTTTTTTTTAAATAAAATCAAATTAATTATACACAGAAATTTATTTAACGATGTTAAGCAATTTATATCTTGAATTAGACTGAATTTAATAAAAATAGTTTTTTTTTATTAAGTTCAAATAATCTGAAAAATACGATATTGTGAGAGTTATGAAAAAAAAAAAAAAAATATTTAACAATTTTTGTTTCAGCAGAAAATAATGTTTATTTACAAGAAGACATAATGGAAATTGGAACACAAACACAATATAATATTGGTTTGTTGTTTATAGTTGCTGCGCCAAATCAAATGAAGCAGTATTAGAATAAATTAAGTATAATAAGATTTATACTGTATAGAAGAAATTTTTGTGTCGACTTTAAAAAAAGTTAATCTCGCATGGATTTCAATTTTTTATTTTCTAATTATATTTTTGAGTTTAGTTACAAAATCACTATATTGAAAGGGAAATTATAAAGTAGCGTTAGTTTATATACATCGCAATAGTAATGCCAAAATTTATATTTAGTTCACCTAAGCTAAAGAATAAGATTCTCGAAAAATTTATCGAGTTTTAAAACAATCAGTATGTGAATAGATATCGCTCAAAAAGTATATCAAACCAAAATTTTGAGAACGGGCTTCATAACTCATACAAGAAGTAATGTTCAATTTTTTTTTTAGCGAAGTTGACATTTTAATAATTTGATAATTTGTTTAGCGACTTATAATCGCTCTGCTTTGTAAACGTGCGATTTGAATTCTAAATTTATTTCTTATTTCGTGTATTTGCTGCAAACTTAAGTTCACTAGCAAATCATAAAAAAAAAATCGACATTGGCTAATGAGTTAAAAACTAAAATACATATAATAATAAATTTTTTAATTTTTATTAATTTATTAAAGTATTTCCATAAGTTATTTAAAACCTATTCATTTAGTTCACCAGTTAGCTCTAAGCTTTTTTTTTTTTTTAATTTTATATTTCAACAAAATTTCATTTCATTGAGAAAAATAAGAGAATATTTTTTATTGACAACAAAATACGATATTAAAAAAATATAGTATCTGAAAAAAAAAAAAAATGACGAAAAAATAAAAACGATAACAAACTATAATGTTATGTTTTTACATAGGTATACAATACATATCTTCATTTTTTATTTATATTCTCATAAAAAATTTCTGTTAGATTGTGTGCGTCAGCGCATCAAAAATACGATATTATTTTCTTGTTATGAACGTCATGCCGGTATCTTAAAAATAATATAATTTAAGAGAACACAATTATATGTACACAAATAAAATATATGCCTTTTGCTGAATTTTATATTTCTAAAAATTTCGTTTCTGCGTTTTAAAGTTGAAACTGAAACATTACAGGTATACATACACAATTATAAATATTTTATGAAATGAAAATATTATAAAAATGTTGAAAAAATTAAAATATTTATTCAGCTGAATAAAGGTGTATCTTATTTTATTAGAGTTGTTTGTGTTCAAATTAATTTTTTTTTTTTATGTTTACATATATACAGAATATACTTTAACAAGAGAGTTATTAGATGGGGTACTCTACTCATCTTATCTACATACATTATTCTACTGTATATATAGTTGATATATAAATACGGTAAAAATAATTATAACAATAAGTTCAAGTTGGATACATGGTATAATATCGAATAAACAAAAAAAAAACATTAAAATGAAAAAAAAAAAAGAAAAAATTTATGATATCAGCATATGATTTTCTATATAATGTTGATTGTTATATTTTATTTTTTGAATATAAATTTTATATATACATAATGTACATACATTTTCCTACGTGTATTTATAAATATCAAAAGAGTACATTACTAGTATTGTTATTTTGTGTTTTTTTTTTTTCTTTTTTTAATAAAGTTTTTAGAAAAAGAAAAATAATAACAATTGGATTGTTTTTTTTTTTTAAATACTATAGTTTGACTTAGCTTAACATTTGGAATGGTTCTAATTTTACTATATATGTAATATAGCAGCACGGCATAACGTCTCAATTATAATGTCTACATACTTCAAAATAACATAATGTCTATATCATAAAAGAACATCATTATGTCTACAGAATTTATATCGTTTTCAAAATGACAAAAATATGTATGTATGGTCGACATTATGTCGTTTTTACGTACATATTTTATTGCCATAGATGGCGGGTATCTTAATGAATTATATTGTATACAAATATTGTTGTAAAAATTAGGCTCGAACTATAGTTACACAATAATTTTGAGATAAAAAAAAAATTAATTAGGAAAAAAATTAAAAATAATAACTAATTTGAATAACAAGTCTTTTCTTTAATAACGCAGATATTCTTGTGCTATATTATTTTTATTACTTAATTAACTTTTAAAGATAATTGAATTTACTAAATTACCATATAAAATAAACATTTTATCATATTATATTATGGAAGAAAATTTGAAAAGTCCCAAAATAGGAATTAATTAAAAGACAAATTTTTTTGGAATCACATATGTTCTACTATATATCACCTACGGAAATGAACTGAGCACACTTAAGAAATAAAATAAAATTATTTATATTTATACTTCTGAACCTTTTTCAAAAAAGAAAAACATAAGAACAACAACAAACTAGTTAATATTGCAAAAAAAAAAAGTTTAACTAAATAAACTTACCACGCAATTTTTTTGGTGGAGGCTCTTCAGCCGGATAATTCTTTGTAAGTGATGCCGCAATTATTGAGCATTTAGTGCTTAATTTGTGACTATTAGTGCCACAAAAACTAGAATTTGTGGTCGCTTGGTTTTTGAGAAACTTTGGTTTTCGAATTTCGAACATGGTTCAAGGGGTATCTCTGGCCGGATTCGAATTTCCAATGAAATAATGGTGCTATCATTTAGTGCTTAATTTGTGCCTATTTGTGCTACAAAAACTAGAATTTGTGCTCTTCGAAATTATATATAGAAACAAAATGAAAATTCCATAATTTGAACCTTATTTTTTTTCTTCGAATTTTGACAAAAGGAAAATACCGCCATTTAGTGCTTAATTTGTATATGTTCAATATATATTTATTCAAATTTGAGATGATTATATTATAATATTTGGTCTCTTTGGAATTGTGTTATAAATGTTAGTTTAAAATATTAGTTTGCATATTCTAAAAGTTAACATATTAAGATCACAGTTGTAACACTAACAGCATGGTAGAGAAACAATTGTATACAACAATGGACCAACAAGGGGTCGAAGAATACTCCGCCACACCAGCTAACCTAATTTAAAAAAAAAAATTAATAATTAATCAGTTTATTTTACATTGTAGGAGATGCGACGAGGCGATTGTATATAACTGAAGTTACTGATTTTTTTTTTGAATCACTCCTGAACGGTTTTCAACTTTTCATACATACAAAAACTAAAGTAAATAAATCTTTTATCGATTTAACAAAATTATAATAAAATACATTATGTATTATGTGCTAGGAATGTATATGACTGCTATATATAACAACCGGCAATTCTCTTTGAAAAAAATTAAAAAAATATTAGTTACTTATACTATATTTTTCCATTTTTATATAAATTTAAATAGTAAAAGTAATTATAGACGTCCGTCATGGCATGTCTTTATAAAATTATTTGAATTTAAATTAATTTGAACTTCTGAACAAACCTATTATATACATGTTCTGAACATGTTCAATGTTCATTTATTACTTTTAAAATAATTTTTTATATTTATTCTAATAACTCGCCATTAGAATTATATGTACGTAGTTTCATAATACTTAAAATATAGCATACCTCCTATGTTCATGTTTATATTTTATAGCGACACGCTCGGATACTCCCGACAATTTCTATTTCAAAAATTTATCATTTTATTTATATGTGAGAATACCCTTTACCTCTTTAATGAATAATACATATTTACATATATTAGGTACGAACATTGTAAACATATACATATATTATATACAAATTATTATACTACAGTTAAAATTTAAATTTAAATAATACTTCAAAAACATTAAAAACTGGACGTCGTCGCTCGTTCAGCCCAATTTATAAAATTTTGGCCCCTTATTTTATATTACAGTATTAAACATAAAATAAAACGGTCTTCTTTGCTTAAAATAATGAAATAGTTTATATATCGTCTCTATATCCGGGACTCAAAAAAAATGAAAATTAGCAAGTTTTTTTTTTGTTAATATAAGCAATCATATATTTGTTAATGTAAACAATTCGAGGGAACATTACCTTGGCCACTAGGAGTCATAATCATAAAAACTAGATCGAAGCCAAAAATTCTTATTATTAATTTTTTTTTAATATATCATTCTTTTCTGAAAGAAAAAATTATAATTTAATTGAATTCTTAAAATTTAATTAAATTTCCGTTCACTCATTTGAAAATTATAATTTTCGAAATTTTTACATACATGCAATATATAACAGTTTTGCCTATAATGAATGTGTAAAACAAAATTTTTGGATCTTAAAACGAAGGCCATAATTAAAGATTGTAAGTATAAAAGTGTAAGATACAAACTATTTACGTGAAATCAACACTTTATTTAGAGTCTTAGGGTCTAAATTTTGTCTCAATATTATATTTTTGTTTTTTTTTTTTAATTTAGTTATGAATAATAAATAAAAATAAATCAAATAGACATTCAAACAAATGAATAATAATGATAACAAAAATCTAATAAAATAAAAAAAAATTATATTAGATCTCAGATTCAAGAGCATAAGTAGTTAAAGAAAGTATTCTCGTATTTCTTTGAAAAATTTATAGTGTCAAAATGTAACAATTTCAAATAAGCGAGACATACATAATATAATTATGTCTTTAAACTTTAATATAATTATAATATGTATATAAAAACGTCTAAAAAATAACATAAAACAGACAATAAAAGTACAATCTTTGCATTTTGATAAATGGATCTTATATATATAGTGTTATTATTATAATTTATCTATAATTTTTTCTTCTTTTTGATAGAAAAACGTACATCTGATATAGTAAGTCGCAAAATACTAAAATAACAACCTCTTAATTATAAATTTTATAATATTGTTTAGTTTTTTTTTTTTTTAGTTTTTTTTCATTAAAAATTATAACAATCAAATTTTTAACAATTGCACGATTTTTTTTTTTTTTCATTCGTCACACGTCAGTTATTCCCTCGTTTCGCTCGACTGATTCTTTTCTGTTTATGTACCTACATCTATAACTATTTTAAAGTTAATTTTTCTTTGTATATAAATAATTACGCGATTACAATTATATTTTTGATTTCTGAAAAAAAAAAAAAATTTATTTAAAAAGGAAATGATAAAAATGTTTCAATATAAAATTAAATACACATAATGTATAAATTTATATGCATATATATAAATGTTATGTATAGATACATAATGTTATATATATATATATATATATATATATAATAATAAGTTTCTCTGGAAAATAATAATTAAAATCATTTAAATTAAAAATTAATGCAAAATGTTAAAGAGAAAATTATTATTATATGTGTATATTGTAAATGCTAAGAAATAATCACGTACTGTGCTTAATGTTCATGTGCTGATGAATTAAAGTGAAAAGAGAAAATTTTTTTTTATTTATTTTTTTTTCATTTAGATATTTATTTTTTAATGGAATTATTACAGTAGAAGAGAATGAAACATTGGAAACAAAAATATACAAAAATATTTATAAGTTCAATATTCAGTAATATAAAGGAAGTACATACATTTATTTTGAATTATAGAACTTGATCACTGAATTATTAGTATGTATAAGATTGCGTGAAATAAAGCATAATATTTCCGAAAAAAAAAACTATTAACTGAAAAAACAATTTAAAAGAAAATAAAATACAAATTTACAAATAAATATAACTTTTTATGTATACTATTTCACTTTTATAATATCTTAATTTCATTTTCCTATAAATTTATATTGTGTTGAATTATATACGTATGGACATTATATGAAAACTATATCTATTGGGCGCAGTTACATAGTTCGAATTCTATTTGATCTTGATCTGTGCGTATATTCCATTGTATCTCTTCTTGAACTATAATTTATTATTAATTTTGTATGTTTTTAAATATTTAGTATTATAAAAAAAAAACTATTTCGACTAGAAAGAAGAATTGCCTTTACGAAGAGTTCTACAATAGTCCATTTTTTAAATCTTTGAAATAATACAATAAAGTAGTTGCTTTATTTTTGTCAATTTAAGCATAATTTCAAAATTTTGTAGTTCTCAAAATCGTGTAAAAAAATTATACAAGAAAGCCCGAAATTTGTTGGCATCAAAGCAGATACTCTTTATTTCTTTGCACTAAAAAAATCTAACTAAATATAATTATTTAACTTATTTTATTAAGGTTTCGATATAACATATGTGCATATACATACATATTATTACCCATGCTTAGTTGTGAAACTTCATTATATTTTCTAATTTACTTATAAATAATTATTTAATAATGATTGTGCCATAATCACATTTTACATTTTATTTCTGGTAATTAAAATGGCCACATCATTATAAAAATTATTTGGTTGTCGTCCCTGAAAGTTTTTATGATTCAGTAAAAAACAAAATTACACGCAAAATTTTCACTCCTTTAATTTCATTAAAAATACTAAAAAAAAAAAGAAAAAAGAACACACACAAAATACCATATTCATTCAGCTCATTTAAATCATAAATTCTCATTTCCTCATAAAAGACGTCTTTTTCAAAATTATATTTTGGAAATTTTTTGTTTTTAGGTTTTTTTTTTTTTTAGGAAATATAATAAAAATAAAAAGGTCACTAAGGTGCTATTATCCATAGCTTTCCTTTCTCTTTTTATACATAAAATACATATATTGTACATTTTATATTGCTCTATATATCATTATGCCCACCCTAATACGTGTTTTAATGTTTTTCATCAGATAAAAATGCGTACATAAAGTCCTTTTTATAAATAATTAAAACTTTACACAATCTAAAACAAAACGATTAGGAACACGTTTGGTCAAACAGAATTTAGAGAAAAAAAAGAGGTTTGAAAAGCCACTTGAACATCATTGCGTTAAATAAGTTTGTGTAGACCTATAGTACATACCGGTTACATGTAATAATTATTTGTATAATTTAAATAATATCGTACACAATAATTAATTTTGTAATCAATTTTTTTTAATTACGGAGCCAATTCTTTAGTAATTAGTTTAAATCCCAGTTACATAATTTCTTAACCCAAATGAGCCCAAAACTATTTTTTTCTATTTTTAAAGCGATAACGTGAACATATCTTCAATTTTTTGTCCATGATATAAACAGAAAAATTCCACTACGCGAAATTATGGATTTATATGTAACCTAAATGGCAGTACAAAATAATGTTTCACACAAAATAAAGTGGCGAAATTTCAATTATAAGGAGTTGTTTGCGGTCCCTTATATGGTCCCCTGGAGTTATCTGGGTTATTTTCAATCACATTTTTTCACGTAATAATATACAAAATTCTTTTAAATAAGAATAAATTTTTCATGTAGTAAATTTAATAAAACCACTTCCAAAAATTGTGCCGATTAAAAAAAATTAACCTCAAAAAAATGTTTTATTTTTATTAATTAGAGGAATACTTGGAATACGCCTGCGTTTTCAGGCGTCCGTTTTATAAGTTTCATGTGATTAGATTAGAATTATAGAATTAATTCAAAGGAGATTGTTACGCTTTCTTTTTCTTAATCTTCCTTGGTTACGTTGCCATTCTGAGAGACTCAATTTTATAAAATTTTTTGAAAATCTTTTTAGTTATTTATTTATTTCTTTTATTCAATCATATAAATTTCAATAATTTTAATTACTATTCATTAAGGAAGAAATAGTACGTATATATTTCTTAAATTTTAATTTTAGATGTAGATTACAATACCGTATAATCAATTATATATTATATTATATTATGTTATTATTATATCAAATATTGTAACTTCATAATTTAATAATTCTGTAGTCAAAAATTTTAGTAAATATTAATATTAGAATTGGTATGTTGTTGTTTTTATGTATATATTTTATAGTATATATTATGTTATATATTATTTATTGGAAAAAAAAAAATTTAGTAAAATTTAAATTTAATATGTATAAGATATTAAAATTGCTTGTAATTAAGTGATCTACATAATATAAGTATATGAATAAATAAATAAATTAATTTTTAATTTTTTATTCTTGCGCTCGTACATCACAATTTCTCATTCTTATTATGATTATCGTACATTATTCGGTTTTATTTTTAATTTACGACATTATAATAATATTATAATAATATTATAAACCAAGAGGTTTTCAGCAGTAGGGATCAAACTATAAGTGAAGCAGTGAGGATCAAACTATAAGTGAAGTTGTTTATTTTTGAAATATCACGATTTGGTTCTTGGAAGCTAAGTCGTGCAGTCAGTATATAAGGAACATACTTTTTATATCAATGTTGTAGGTCGAGATTTTGTTAAATTTTTTTTCTCTTATTATCAGTAGCCTCTGGTATGGGATATACAAAGAACCTCTTATCCTTATTTTTAAAATTGAAGTATCGAGAGAAGAAATTGTTAAATATAATTAAATATAATTAATTATATTCGATTGCAATCAGTACAAAATTGAAAAAGGATTCCAATCTAACTGAACTTTGATATACAAATGTGAAATTTATTAAATTTAAATCTAATCATAAAAATAAAAATTCAAATTAAAAATCTTATATGTAATTAAAAATTTTCCGTGTTTTCGTAGAAATTTTTTTGTCGATTTAAGATTTATGTCGATTTATGTAACTTTTTGAATTTTTCAAAATTCTTGAATTAATTACCTTCTTTTGATTTCAATTTTTGATAGCACAGGGATTGAATTAAAAAAATTAAATTTAAATCATATATTTTTTTGTTGTTTCTTTTCTAATATACAAGTAGAGAAAAACAACTGATATAATTTTATTTATTGCATTGAAAAAAAACACTCAGCTAAACCGATTGGAATTGTGATTGTAAACCTGAAAATAAAATTTTAGATCTGAAATAAAATTGAAATTTTCTTAAAAAAAAAGGATTGCAAGTTTGCTGAAATTCTTCTTTTTTTTTTTTTAATTTTTCAAAATTTCCGCACGTTCTAAACATAAACACAAATATCAAAAAAAAAAAAAAAAAAAGGTAACGTACTTTACCAAAAATTAACAAAAAAAAAAGAGTTTTCTTGAAATTTTTTTTTAATTCCTTAAAAATTTAGAAACACTGTCAAAAAAAAATACTTTATTGAAAAGCGTTTAACAATGTATTTCCCACAGGTTTTGTGAACAGTGTATAAAATATAATGGTAATTCATTTTGCAATGAATTTCATATTTAAAAAAAATTCTTAATAATTACTTTAAATGCATAAATGCAAGTTCAAAAATCGGAATTATATTATTAATCTTCTTTAGTTTTGTTATTTAAATTAATTTTTTTTTGCATATTTTTAATAATCCTTATTGCGACATTTTATATAAGTATTTTGATATTTTGAATAATGTCAAATATGGTTTTCTGTATGTCCCATTTTTGTTCATATATAATAATCATATATGTATAATTTTCTTACTTGTCATGAATTTATTGCCTTGAGTAATATATTCAATAAAAAAAAAAAAAAAAAAAACTTTTTGAATATAAATAGAAATTTAATATATTTTTTTTTTCGTTTTATAATTTCATATAATGTAGGTACGGTTTAGAAATAAACTTTGCCAAAAAAAAATTGTTTTTCAAATTGAAAATTTTCAATTACCTAATTTTCAAAACATACATTCAATTTTCAATATACTAACATATTTTCAGTAAAAAAAAAAAGCTTTTCCATAATGTCCTCCGTTGTCATATGTTTAGCAGTTTCTTTTGTTTTGAAATTCTAATTTATTTTTTTCTGTAAACTTTATTATTTATTATTTATAAAAGGATAGTAAAAAAAAATAAAACAATTTAAATTTTTTTAATTTCTTTCTACATACAAAATACAATTTCTATAAGTTTTATCATGACTTTAATAATACATTATCTGTGACTTAATATAATATAAATTTGCAAGATTATACTTTATAATTATATTATCCAGATCTCTAGGTCTAGATAATCAAAGATCCAAAAGTGGTTTATATTACGATGAATTTCGTCAAATAACTATATAGAATGCAATAAAGTAATCAAATTTTAAGAAACAAGATTTTGAGAAGTTTCCAAAAAATTATACCTAATATGTACAAATTTTATTCAAAAGCTTAATTATGTACCAAAATAGAGATATGTGATTATTTATGAAATATCTATGCATTAAATTTCAAGAAAGAAGAATTTAAGATCTAAATTTTAATAAATGATTTTATTCACTTTCGAATAATAGATTTTTGAAAACAAGACATAAGACTAGCAATATTGTTCATTGGATTTAATCTTTATAATTATCTTTTATAGAATTAAGTGAATTAAGTGAAATAAATTTTCTTTGAATTAAATAATAGCTATACTCTTTATAATGAGGATACAAATTAAATATCATACTGTCATTCTACCTTGACCAATAGTTCCATAATATTGAGTTGTCATTGGAAATTAAAAGCTTGTATTGTGAACTTATACTTTACATTAAAAATTTCAATAAAAGTTTTAATAAACACTATGTATTTATTTCTAATTTCTAGAATCTGGACTGATGAAAAGGAATATATGTACCTAAAATCAATTTTTTCAATTTTTTTGTGAATTTTATGTCACATTTTTTTTACAATCAAGATTGACAGCTAAAGTTCATTGAGACGATTTTTAAACTTCATTTAAGATACATAATAAGCAAGTCAAAAACGTAAGCTAAGTATTATGCTATGAACCTCTCAGAAATGAGTCATTCTTTAAATTTGTTAATAAGTTAAGAAAAATTAATAAACCATTATTTCATATTTTATTGCGCAATATCGATTTATTTTTTTTATTCTAAATGCCATTTAAAAAAAATTATTACTTTTTTAATGATTAGGAAAATTTAATAAGAAAATAAATTTAATAAGAATTTTATAACGATACATGTAAAATTGAGCTTTATAACAAACACAAAATACGTAAAGTATTCCTAACTCTAAATTAAAGTTGGTAGATCTTTTTTTAACTCATTAAATATTTAAAAAAAAAACAGGGACTTTATTATATTATCAGAAGAAAAAAAAAACCAAATTTATAATCTTTGGAAAATTGTTAAAAAAAAATGTATATGTATTAAAAAGAAATCAATATCCGTAGGACGTTATTAAAAAAAAAAAATAATTTTTTCAAATTTTATTACTGCATTAATAAAAAATTCACTTACTTTTTTATTCAATTTCCTTCAAGTGTTTTTTGAACAAAATATAATTTCCAACACCTTCATTATTTTTTAAGTGAACATTTTCTGTTTTTTGCTTTATTTTAATTTAAGCTTTTATTATTTTTATTAAAAACTTAATATTCTTTATTGAAAACGTAAATTAAATTAAGATTATATTATATTTAAAACTTAATTAAAATTGTTTTCAATTTAATTTTAAAAATATTAATAAAAACTCTTCATGAAATTTTTATTTAATATATTCTATTTTATTTTTTAATTTGAAAGAAATTTTCTTTTCTTGTTTTCGGTTACCATGGATAAATGTCCAAAACAATATTATTACCTTATTTTTTTTTGGTAAACAATATTTATATCCTTAAAATGGGAAATTCAAAACTAAAAGGTTTTTTTTTTTTATATTTATATTTATTTTTTTATAATCAAGAAGGACAACTGTAAGTTTTAAATAAAAATTACCTTCTGATGACGGTGGAATATAATTTTCATGATTTTTTGTGAATTTTCATGATGACGTAAAAGTTGGACTTATATATTGGAATAACTTTGTGAAATTCATCATGTTTCTTATTTTAATAATTCTTGAGATAGTTTAATAGTATAGTCTTATTTCAATAAAAGTTTTATTCTTTTGTCCGCTAAAAAATCTTTTTTTTTTTTTTAATTTTGTGTCAACGGTACATATAAATTGTATTTTAAAGATGATTTTTATTATATTGAATGTTTTTCATTACTTGCTTGCTATCAAAAAATTTAATAATAAATTTATATTAGAAAACATGCAGTCTTTAAAAAGAAAATTTTAGCTGTGTTAAAATTAATTTATCAGAGGAATGGATGGAAGTAATAATAATTCTTAACTACACCGTAGAAAATCTATGTATTTCTAATAGTATACAAAAAATTTTTTTAATTCTTTAAACTTTTTTTAATTCTATTTTCAAGCATTTAATATTTTTTTATACGAAGAGTAAAAAATTCATAGTTCTCTCTAAATAATAAAATCAGCTACAACATGGCCGAATAAAGTTTTGGAAAGTTTCCTGGACCTAAATCCATATATTATGCTCATTACAACCTGAGGAAAGTCAATATTGGTCAAATAATATATACAAGGATATGAAGGGACATTGATAATATATTAGGTTTGACAGAAAATTTATTATTTAATTTAAATAGATTAAAATTTAATTATACGTACTTACTTTTTTATGATATAAAACCTCTTGATTGTGGTCTGTATTCTGAAAAAGAAGAAAAAATTATTCATCACATATTTGTTATTTACACATGAACTTCAAGGGAAAATAGTTCACATAAAAAATAAATTAATACGACTACGTTTAACGCATAAAACTTTTTTTTGAATTTTTTATTATATGTGCTATCGTGGGTCTTTTTCACGGGAAACCGTGAAGAAAAAAGATATCTGGGTTACGTAATTCAGGGACGATGTCTACTTGAATGTCAATAGAAAAGGCGCAGGCTCATTAAAATTTAAAGAAATAAAGGAATTAAATTGGTAAGAAAAACTTATCAGTTTTTAAAGAATAAAGAACAAATAGCGTGTGAAAAGTTCCTGAAACTTTTATATGTATTTAAATAATGTAAAAATTTAATATTGAAGAATATATAATATTTTCATTCTTGAATGTTTAATTTTAATATATATACTTCATTGCTTTTGTAATTTTTATGTTACATGAAATATAAAAATTATTTTATGCATAAATTAAGTATTTTAATTTTTATTGCTTTCTAGCAAAAACTCATGAATTTTTGATTTATAGAATAATTTTTGCAAAATATTTTTTTTTCTTGTCTTGAAGGCACAGCAAGAGTATAGAAAATTTCGAATATCTTAACTAGTTGAATGCGTGTATAATGCCTCATTTATTTACACTGGATAACTCTCTCATAATACCTGGATAACTCTCTAATAATACCTTTGTATTGAACTAAAGATTATAATCAAATAAGTACTAAAAATTTGGAGGATAGGATTAGAAATGTGAATTACACATAGAGGATCTCATTGCTGATTGAGCAGATAATTGGATTTTATTATTTTCTTTAATAAACTTATATAAATTATTTCGTTTCGGATTGATTTATCTGAATCTAGACTATAAAATTGATTCATTTATTTTTGTAATTCAAACTAAATAAAATATTAATGTTCTATTAGTATAAAACAATAAAATGATATTGAAGTTTTTGTTGATTATAAAAATGTATTTAAATAATATATATAATTCTATAATAATTTTCATTTAAATGAAAAACAAATTTTCAATTCTGACACTTTCTGGTACTAATATAAAATATTAAATTATATATGAATAAACAAAATTTTTCTTTTTTTTTTCTTTTTAAAGATATTTTAGCTTTTCAAAAAAGTAAAACAGAAATCACATTTTCAGTATAATGTCAGAAATAAAAATAAATATAAAATAAATGAAATATGAAATAAAAACCAAACAAAAATAAACAATATATTCCTATATAATATTTTTTATTCCATTTTCTGTTTCGAGTACTTTTTAAATATTTCCCAAGTGAAAACCTTTCCATTTATAAAATTTCTTTCTACATTAACAAAAATAAAAATAAAAAAAATAAACCACTAATGCAAACGAAAAAAATAAATAAAGTATTTCCAAAAAAATACATAAAATTTTTGCGAACAAACTTGACCACTATTATACACTGACTTGCTTTTTAGTTATTTTCCCGAAGAATAAAAGAAATTTGAAAAATATAAAAAAAAACCCACATTTTTTACATTAATAATTATCTTCATAAATGTGCTATATATAATAATATGTATAAAGATATATATAACACATAATATACATTTAGATTTTCTACTTATATATAAATTATCAATATAGGTATGTATATTTTAATAATATATTCCAATACAATACAGCAGATATACAGTGACTAAAATTTGAAATGAAATATTCTATTCCCATCACAGAGAAATTGTTAGAATAAAGTATTGAAATGAGCTTTGGAATAATTTTATGAATTCTATATTTCATATTTTTTGTCCTCTCTTCATATTTCACATTTTTTGTCCTCTCGCTGCAATGACCATAGTAATAATGGAATATACGATGAAGTTTATTTCGAATGACTTTAATTTGAACTTTTCTCACAAAAACTTTCATGATAGGATAATTTAAGAGATATCCTTAAAATAAGATATTATAAAATTTTGATAAAAAAAATTTAATAGATAAGTAAATATACTATCACAACACTTTGTTGAAAATAGTTTGAAACGAAAGAAGTAGCTTAACTCTTAACTTTTAAACTATGCAATTTAAATGAATCTAAAACCAAATAGTGTTCTTGTTGTCTTTTCAAATATTGCGATGTGTATATTTACAAAATAATATTAAAAAAAAAAGAAAATATTTGTAATATGTAAAGAATTATTTTTTCATGACTTTCTTTATTAGTTGTTATAATATTTGGTTAATTAACTATGGAAACATTTTTACTAAAGATTTAACTAATGACTATATTGTATATATTGTATATTGTATATAATATATTGTATATTGTATATAACTAATTAATGACTGTTTCCTTTTTATTTTTTTTCTCTCAATCGAATTAAATTAGAGTAAATGTATTTACTGCAATTTTAAATATAGTTTCCCAAGACATTATTGTATGTCTTCTATATGAAAATACATATTCGTGCAACGTTATCAACCAACCACCTGCACAATAATGGTTTATGTTACAATAAAAGGATTTTTTCATAAAAAAAAAATCTATGATATGGAACAATAAATAATACTTGTTCATTTTATTTTCAATACAATAAATAACCTTTATTAAAAAAGAATTTATAAAAGAAAAAGTTAAAAGGATTTTTTTTTTTCGCTTCATCACTTTTATGTTTTTAAATTTAATATACCGCACTCACAACATGGAACTCTTAAGAGAAATTACTTTATTGATAAAGTTTCAGGATAAAATTAAAAAAAAAAAGGATAAAATCAATTTTTGCTTTTTTATTAACAGACGCGCGAAATCATAAATTATTATTTTCCCGGAAAATATTCAGCTTTAAAGTTAATTTCAATTTTTTATTTTATTATTTGCCTTGGGTACAGATTTTTGATTACACAGTTCCCCCTTATTTTTTCGTGGAAATTGAAGAAATGAATTTTAAAAAGGAAATTCAATTTATTTTAATTTTGTAGTAGGTAATAATTGATTTATTGAGGTAAATGAACATCATTTGTAATCTTCTAGCATTAAAATATGTATAATTGTTTTTATAGCCTAACAACGTATTTATTTATCACAATTATATTAGTGTCCTTCGAATAAAGACCACGATAAATCTACAAAAAGTTGTTAATAATAAATTCTGACGTAAAGTTACGTGTTACGCACAATTGTAGGTACGCACAATTAGGTATCTATACAGATAATGAGAACTATAATGGTTTTTAGAAATCCAATATTTATGTTTGATCGATATTTATGTGTCAGGAGATATCGAAAAAATGTCCAAATGATGAAAAAGAGCATTCACAACTGGAATAAACTTCTGAACAGAGCACACCTTCGGAAAGCGCACACCTCCGATCGTTTCGAAATTAGAAGGGGCGTAGAGAAGTGGTGCCCAAATCACAAGATCCAAAGAGGTTTTTGGCGCAAATTCAAATATTTTATTAATCATACATTCAATTTTTTAATACCTAAAACTGGGAGACCTTGCTCTCGTTATTAAATATACTTTTTCCCAAACAACAATTTCTAACAGTATTCGCTGTAATATTTTTATCTGGATTTAATATTAACGCCATTAAAATATTATATATTTTACTTAAGATTCCTAATAAAGTTTGTATTCTGTTTTTTTTAACTTTATAGCAGAAGAACTTAGTTAAATATGTATATTTAATTCAAAAATTAATTCAAATAATTAAATTTATTAATGTTTTTCTCTATACGTAGAGATACTCCAGTTTTCAATAATAATATTGAACAAATTAATATTTGATGAGAAAAAACGCAATATTTTATATTATATCTATACTTCAAAAATCAATCTTAATTAAATTTTGTTAATAAAAATGTTTCCAAATAAAAAACAATTAAATTATTTTTTTTAAAACATTATCATCCTTATTACCGCTTTTCGTCAATATTATTTTTGTTTAAGAAAAAAACTACATGCATAATTTATGAAGCTATACAAGAAGCAGGGGTTTTATTACTCGACCATTCGACATAAAATCTGCCAAAAATTGTCAATAATTTCTTTCAAATAATTTTAAATAATTTTAAATTCCTTTTTTCATATTACATATTTTTTAAATATTTTCATTAAAATTCTGTTTTAGATCCACCCCAATCCTTGAACATTGTTTTTAATTTCCTCCAATCCGCAACTACCCACTTAGAAATTTTCATCCAATCTATTTTCGGTCAATAGCCCGAATTCTTGGCATCTTTTTTTTACCTTTCTTCGATCGATCTTTACGCATGTACCAATTTTCATTTAGGTCAGTGTTCAGTCGAAATTCTTGAACACAATCGAGTCTAGAAATTATTTTTCGTTTTCTCCATTCCGCAGCTACCCATAGCTACCCAGAATAACATTTACTGAAATTTATTGTTGTAATCAACATATTTGAATAGTATTTCTGATAGTCATTCTGATATAGCTATAAAGAATGTTGAATGGTTAAATGGTGAATGGTTAATGGTGAATTAAAGGTTTTCCATATTAATGTATTTACATAAAATTCTTTATAAAATTATTTGTTAAACATTAAGAAAAACAACCATATAATCTTTATTTATAAAATATTTTCACGTAATTTTTTTATTAAGAGCATAAAAAGGAAAATAAATGGAGTAAAATTTATTAATGTTATAAGGATGGGAGACTTTCAAGGCCATTTCAGTAGGAATTTAACAAAAATAAAAATTATGTTGAGTTTTATGTACTAAAATTCTTTCATATATTTAATTTTAAGTAAATCTTTATGTAAACTAAATACCTTCTGGTCTAAACTATATAGGTACATATATTACTTGAGTTAAAAGAGTTTAGAAAGTCCGTCGGCCGTTCATATTGTTTTTCTTTAAATTTTTATTTCTATAGAAAAAATATTTGAAAATTCAAACAAATATTCTTATTGTTGAAGAAGTTTTGAAAATATTGACCATTATCTTTTTGCACCGGTAATAATGATATCAAAATCCAACGAAAATAAAACCGAAATAAATACATTTCTTCTCATTTAATATTAATTGGCCACAAATACCAAATCTCTTTTAAACATCTATACCTACTCTTTGTCCTATTCTTTTTTCTTTATTATCTGTATTAATATCATCCATTACAAAAAAACCAATGTTTTTATAAGAAGTTCAAGATATTTTTAATTTTTACTGATGAACCGAATAAGTTTAAACAATTCTATCATTTTCACATACCTACAATCAAAGACCCTCAAATCCTTAGCGGAGGGTTATTTTATCTTCTTTTTCTTTCTACATCATTTTTGAAATTCTCAATTTTTCAAAATAAGTAATATTTTTTGCCGGTCAAAAGGTTTATTTTAACTCTAGATCTAAAAAAGGATACCTATGCAATATATATTTTGTATACATAAATACCCATGTTTAAAAATTTTAAAATACGTAATTACTTGATTAACTATTCAACTGAATTTGTCCCAGAATTAATAAAAGTTTAAAGAGTATAATTTTTTTTCAATATTTTAATTTATTTTTATCCTCATTCAAATTTTTTTTTTTTAAGTTTTTATCTGATCTTATCCATTAACAAAATTATGTTAACTTATGTTTCAAACTTCAAAAGGCAATTATTTTAAAAGCAAAAGTTTTATAAATCTAACTTTAAAAAGTTATTTATACAAAAGCGTACATATGTAAACCCGACAGAAATTTTAAGTTAAAATCCTCAAGTTATTTTCTAGGTAAAACAATTTGTTCTGAAAAATATAAAAATATTTGATATCAAATACATTTTTAAAAAAAATACAGCTTTGTTGAAAAACTTCAATGGAAAGAGAACCAAATTAAGTTTCAGACTGAATGTCATGGAAGACATTATTTTTAAATTTTTTTCCAAAGTGGGTATCACCAAATTTTGAGTACTTAAATATTGAATTTTGCAAAGGTAAAATAAAAAAATTCGAACCTTTTTATTTATTTACAGGCTTAATTTATGTAATCAATCTGTATTAAAAACATATTCTAATATAACATTCAAAAACTTCTGCGAAACCGCGAAACCTAAAAGAATTAAAATGTTCTACCTGAATTTTAGACCTTAAAAAATATCCTCTTTTTGCGAGAACTTACTAAATTTCTCCGTGTTGAATGATATGATTATCATAATTCGTCATTTGGTATAGCTTCTAAGATTAAGATATTCGAAAATGTCTCTTAAAATCAATTAATCAAAATAAAAAAGTTTAATTTTTTTTTCAAGTGTTTTACATTGGTCCTGTACCCACTTTACTTAATTTATTTCTTAAAATTTTACAATATTTTGTTATATAAACATAGTCAGTATATACACTAAACAAACGATCGAAAAATATTATATACAGAATAGTTAAATTTATAATAAATGTAGAAGTCATAAAAAATGGTTCACCAATGTTTGAATTTGGCAATGTAAAATAAAAATAATAATAAAATATGAATTATTAATGTTTGGAAAATATTTATACATTTACATGTTATGAAACAATCAAATAAAACAGAATTTTCAAAAAAAAAAAAAAAAAGTCATATTTTTATAACAAAAAAGTACCAAGAACGCGTAAATCATTCCATTCCATAAAAAAATTTTTTTTTACTATCAAATATTTATTATGAAAATAAAAGCTTTAATGTTTTTTTTATTCACTATGCTCTAACATATTATTGTATATGAACATAATATATATATGCAGGCAATATATGGTTTCATATATAATATAATATATATATATATTATTATATGCCTGGTACATATTATTTTTAATGTTATTTTTTGTTTATTTTGTTTGATCGATAAATAATAAAAATATTTTTCACCTGAAATGTTTAAATGAATTTCATATCAAATTCCATTTTTTAAATTTTTAATTATTGCGAATAAATTTTTCAAATGTAAGTTTAAAAAAAATTTGAAATGGTTTTCAAGTTGCTTCAAAAGGTTTAATTTCTGGCATATTATTGATGTCGATTATTATACTCATACTCATACAGATACGCTGCTTCTGACACATATGAATTTCATATTTTTATTGATTTTAAGTTTTAAAATTAACCATAAATGTTAAAAATTTTTAAAAACCAACAATTTGTTATGTTTCAACATGATGTTATTTAACAGGTACGAAGGCTGCTAATCACTTTTTTACAAAATTAATTCCTACGCCTAAATAAAATTTGAAAAACGCATCTACAATAAGTATTTCTATTCAATTTTATCGGATGGAATACTTATCTAGTATGTGAGTAAATAAGAAAAATTGCATTGTTTTGGTTTTCAAAAACTATGTTTGTTTAAATACTTGTAAACTTGTGCTCTGTTCAAAGTTGAATTTATAAGAATGTCCTTGCTAAGTTTTTTTCTACTAAAACTAAATTTTTGTTTTTAAAATTTTTCAAGAGTTTATCTGAAAGTTTATATTGATTATACAATTAGAAAATTTTACAATTTTCAATTGTTCGAAGCATCAGAATTCTTATCAGATATTCACTTATCTGCATGTATATACCAATATAAAACACATCCATCCACTTACATATTTATATGTATAATATATTGGACAAACACTAAACTTAGTTACTAAAAAATAGGAAATCAAAAATTCTTCCTACAAAATATTCAATTTAGTAAAAAAAAAACCTACAAAATTGTTGTTCTGTGCTGTTATGAAAATTTAAAATTGTATTGCATTGTTTTAGATACATACATATGTATAAAAAAAACAAAAATTAATGTTATGTTATAGTGTTACACATTTATAATGCATAAATGACTATGAAACACAACAAATTCATTTAAGGGCGTTTTTATCTTTTTTTTACTACTTTTGCTTTTGCTTTTAATAATAAAACTACAATTTTACATTCAACTTTAGTAAATAATTGATTCTTAAAAATTGTTAATTAACTTTTTAAAAAATGTTGTTTTCTATTTTTAAGGGCCTTATTTTTATACCTTGTCAAAATTGTCAATTAAAAATTAAAAAAGTTATAAATGGAATTCGCTAAAGTATATAGTAGTTGAATTATATACAAATAGAACCAACAGTTTCGAACCAAAAAACTTTCCCGAAATCTAAAAATTAAAAATTTTAAAATTAATTCATTGCCAATACCAGCAAGGATTCGTAATTTTCACAAATATCCTATTTCTTCTATAATGTTAGTTTTAAAATATTTTGCTAATGCTTACAACCCCATCATTCTTAGTTATATTTTTTTGTTTTCGTATAAATACTTAATCTTAATATTAAATAATTTATTCAATATTTTAGTTCTATTTCAATTTCATAATCTAAAACTAGGTTAAAGGTAGAAAATAATTTTGTAGCTAAAAATAAATTACAACAATAATTACTTCTGCTGGGTGGGAATCGAATCTGTAGTAACAAAATGTCTTTGCTCTAGTCTAACGTCTCTGCAACCAATCCAACATACAATTAAAAAGATATGTGATGCACAGTCTTATTTTATTTTTTTTTTACTTCAGTAACACTGTCTATTAAACTTACTAATATCAACCAGCTAAAATTATATAAAAACTGAATTATCTTATAAATCTCTTACTAGATATTATAAATAATTCTACTCAAAATGTTAATACTTCCCACTATACAGAATACTAGGATTGGAAGAATTTCCAAAATTTTTAATTTTCCCAAACTTCATTATTTTCGTTATACATCATATTTTTTTAAATATATTCATTTTTTTTATATATACTCACTTTTTATTAGTAAGTTTTTTCCTTGCTAATCCGCCTGACAATCAAATTTTTCAGTCTCCTTTTCAGTTTTTTTTTTGTTTGTTCTACAAAATGTCGAGGAATTCAATATTTTTGTCTTGCACTTATTTTTCTAGAAAAACCGGCGAGGATTCATTAACACTCAATTTTCATGAAATAAAACTAAATTTCAAATTGTTTTAGTTCAAAAAAAGGAAATAAAAAATTAAAAAACTAACATAATAATTATTATTCTGGATTTTTATTTCTATATTTATTTTTATTATTATTATTTTTTTAAACAACCACTTTTAATATTGTTAAAGTGACATCATTATTATTTTGAAAATAGAATAAAAAAAAATAAAATAATATAAGAACTGAAAATATTCACCTTGTGTTTCTTTTTTAGTTCAAAGAAATTTTCTTTATAATAGTTTTCTTTATCATGCAATTGTCCTTATTTTATGATTTTCTTCTAATTTTTTTTTTATTTTTTTCTATTTCATTTTATGTTAAAATGCCAATTAATTTTAACAAAAAAAAATTGTTATTTTGTATATTTTTTTACCGAAAGAACTAAGCACATAAACCTACAATCGATTTGAGTGAATTTTTAGTTAAAACTGAGTGAGTTTTCTCAAAATATTTTTGTTCGTTAATTTGTACTTTTTAGATTTATTTTCTTTTTTTTTTTATTTATTTTATTTTTCAAAAACAAACCTTATCACAAATAAATGTATATGGTTTTGATTAGAAAAAAAAAACCATAAAATTAAATGAAAAAATAATTATAAGTTATAATATCTAATTAAAAATAAATCATTTATTCTTCATTTTTCCAAAAAAAAAAAAAAATTGTAATAAATTTAATGCGCAAGCTCAACTTAAATTTGATAATGTGTGTCTTTACCCTACTACTTCTATACTTTTATTTTATTGTTTATTTTTATGTTTTACTAGATTTATTTATTTTGTTTTTTTATTTATACGTTTTATAATCATTTTTAACTTTAAAATTCTTATAAGTTACAAAAGTAAAAGAACAATTTTTTCTTTTTTTATTAAATATTTATGGTAACATTGAAAATTAAAAAAAAAATTTTTGTTTTTCATAAAACATTAAAGCTTTTAAGCTTTTATATTGAATTTTCAAAATATTTTCATTTTTATTATTTTTTTGCTATTTTATACAGACAAGAAATTATAAGAATGTTATTATAATATGATATCCTTTTTCTATATATGTGAAATACTATAATCTTAGTTCCCCCCGGGTTTTTCTAATACCATTTCATTTAGAATGTGAATCATATAATATCCTTTTTTGCCATTCTTTTTCAAAAGGGAAGAAGAACTTTACAGAAAAACATGAGTTTGTTTTTTCTCTATATGTGTAAGTATTATACGTTTTAATATTATTGATACTATATATGCATTATATATTTAATGTTTTCAAATATATGTTTATTATACTTTTAAGATATGTATATGATAATTTTTTTTTTTTTTTAAATATAAACTTTATTTTGCGGCGAAATTATTTTGATTAATTATTTAAATAGAAATTTTCTTTTTTTATTAATTTTTTATTTTTAAATATAAATTGTACAATAAATATAATGTACGTCTTTTTGAAATAAAATAAAAAAATCTTGCCGTAATTAAAATTTTTTATAAAAAATTTTTCTACTTTTTGTAAAATTTTTTCTATTATGATATAAATATATGACTATATAATATATTTTTAATCTAATGATATGTATTTTTTTTTTTGATATGTATTTGATAAATAATATTTTTAATTTTTCTTTTTTACATAATTTTTTTTTTATATTTTCAGTTATATTTATATTCTAATTTTTAGTATTTATTAATTATTATTTACATTAATTTGATATTTTTATTTTTTATCATTTTCAATAAAAGTTTTATAATTTTCTTAAAAAAGAACATTAGAGTCCTTTTTTTTTTTAATTCTCGACAACGATTTGATACATGAGAATTTCACTTTAACAATTTAATTAATTGCAGGCGGATTAAGAAAAAAAATTAAAAAATTCGATATTTATTATATTATTTTTAGCTTCGAAATATCGATTTTTTTTTTAATTTATTTTTATATTTTTTTCCATTTGATTCTTTCTTTAAATTGTACACGGCCCTCTGGTCTTTATAACTCATAAAAAATGTATGTAGAGAGATAGCAAAAAATACATGATTTTTTTTTTCTTGAGGAAATTTTCATATTTATAGAGTTTTTAGAAAAATTATTGTACAGCATCTGTTTCTCTGTATCAATGGCATATATTACAATGGCTGTGGAATTTTTGTGTTTGAAATTAATTTTCATAAATGTAGTCAGTCAGCTATATAAATGGTAAAAAATATTTTAAACTTTATATTAAATGTATAAATATTATAAAAAGGATCAAAAATATTATCAAAATTTAACTGAATTTTGATTTGAAGAAAAACTTAGTACTTGGAATGGAAAATATTTACAATAACTATGAAAATATTTTATTTATTATTATTTTGGCTTTTCATTCAATAATTTCGTTTTTAAAATTATAAAATTTTGAAGACCTACATAAACTATGTAAAGAAAGTGTATTTTTTAAAAAAAAAAATCGAAAGTGTATTTTTTAAAAATACAAATTTTGTAAAAACAAAAATCATTTTTATATTGATATCGAAATTGATATTTTATCGGTGGAACAATTTATCAAAACAAGAAATGTCACAATTATATAATTATTAAAAGGTTCAGTAGTTTAGTTCTAAATAAGTATAAATTTGAAATTCAAATCAGAATCTCTATTAAAATGTTATTCTCTATTCAAAGAATTTAGATAAAAAACATGGAAATTTTATTTTTATGAAGTTTATTGAAGTAAGCTGTATTCGATACAAATATTTTTATAATGTAACTTATTTATTATATCCTTATATAGGTATTACAAAAAGCCCTTTTTAAAGCTTTATTGCATGTTTTCAAGAAAATACTTAAAATTTACCTAAATCTTTATAATCTATTTAATCTAACATTAATAATTTAACTTTTTTTACTATGTAACTTAAAAATTATTAGTGTAGTTGATTTGATTATCTGAATAAAAAATGTTGGTAGTATTATATGCATTATGATAAACGAATCCTTTGAAGAGATGGTACAGATGATCAAATTCAAAACTGTTTTTGGCGGAATTCTCCTTCTCCGAGATATGGAGCTCCAAAATTTTCATATTAAAGTCCATTTGGTGTACCTATTCTATGTGAAATTTGGGGAACCACGTCTTCAAAAATGCTTTTGAATTTGAGGGTACGGGATCTGCCTCTATCTCCTCATTCGCATCGAAAACGTGAGAAGAACGGAAGGGCAGAATGGAGAGGCGGAAGATAGAGACAAAGAGAAGAGACAATTGAAAGGAGCATAAAGGAGAATCGCAAAGGGCGAAATGTAGTGTTGAAAAAGATGGTCTAAATTCTAAAAGGAAAGGATAGAGAAGAAGAGCTAAGAGACATGGTGGGAGTAAAGAAGAAATAATATGCAAGAGGTAAATGTTTAGGGCAAATTTCGTTCGTGCCAGCTATAGTATATTCATTAAATATTCATTTTATTCCTATGTTCATCATGTTTTCGAATTACCTGTATTTAATTGGAGAAAATCTTGAAAAGTTAATAATAATAATAATTAAAAAGCCCTACGGTTCTTTAAAATAACATTTTTGTAGATGTAGAATATTATACACTTTATTATTAATAAAAATAATATTATTGTAATTTAGAACAATTACAATTAACATTTAATATAACACTTATGTACAAATTAATAGCACCGCCCAATTTCTTCGCAATTTTCATCAATACAAATGACATTAAAAAGCTGAAACTCTTCAAAAATTTAGTTTTAAAAAATTTAGTTCCAAAAAAATTACATAACATATCTATTTAAATTTTATTATACCTCCCGAGACAATGATGATAAAAGTTTGTAAAAGTTTTTATAATAAGTGTTTACTCAAATTTTCAATTATATACCGACACAAATATTATGGAAATTTTTTTTATTATGTATCACTGTTTTCCTTTTAAATTTAAAACATTGTGTATTTTTTTTTTTCACTATACAATATAATAAATCTGTTTATGAAAATATATATAATATTAATATATACATATAACTTTATGCAAATTTTTTTTTTAAATTGGCATATATAAATATATTCTTATTTATAGATAAATCATTTAAGGAAATATTGAAATTAAATCACCCTAAATCCCGTCAAAATACATCTTAAAAATTCAATGTGTTCCTTTCCTTCAAACCATTATGTTTTTAAGTGTTACATAATATCTATTAGAAGTTCAATAAAATTTAGCGCGTTGTACAATGTTCCGGAAATTGATTCATAAATTGAGATGAAAAAAAATATTAACAACAAAAATTATTTGTTAGGCTATGAATCTTTTTAGGTCTTTTCTTCTAATTGTTTACTATAACTAAAACGTTTAAAAGATGGAATTCACATGGAATTATCAACATTATATAATTTTTAAATTATGGTACTTTAACCCATTAGCCACAAAACTGGTATGATCAATTTTTATTGATACTTACGTCAGCTAAACTTTTTTTTAGATTCCTACCATTAACATATGTGTATAGGTGTTAATTTTCACCGAATCTATTATAACTTTAAATGCTTTTTTGTGTATAAATTTTTGTTCGAAAATTTAAACGGATAGATTTTTGAACGTACAGACGAATAGAGAAAAAGTAAAAATATGTTAAGCACTTTTTTTTTATTTTTGATGGACTAAAAGAGCAACGTGATTTTAATAATTTCACTTACATATAAAAATGTAAATTTTCTTCATTTTATTATTTGCTTGAATTTTCATTTTATCCTGCAAAGAGAGTCTTGAAAAAAACATATTATTGTCTGTGTTAAATTTTTTTTTTCATTATACACCTCAAACATAAATTAACAGGATGGGTATAATTTTATTTCACACCGTTTTATAACTTTGAAGGAAAACTATAATAAGAACATATTTTTTTTTACTTTCAGTTCGCATCTTCGTGCAAACTTATATGCAAAATAAAAATTATACTTTAAAGAAAATTGATGTTTTTTTAAATAATTTTTTTTTTTTTAAATAAAATATTTTGCGTGTTCTATCTTTTTTTTAAATCAAGTTTAATTTTATTACGATTATTATAATGAAACTCGGATGTGTGTTAATATTATAATTCATTATAAAAATATTAGCATTAATATTAACATTTTTTGCAGATAAATTAATGGTATTTATATATGTAGGTAGATCATGAAAAAGGAAAAAACTCCTTTGCTAGAGTTATTAAATGAAAAATAAAATCCTTAAAATTTTGTCTGAAACAATTTTTAACGTCTAATTTTATGCATTCACAAAAAGAGATTTTAAAAACTTTTGAGCTTTATCATTTTATGTTTTTATTATATAATTTTCATCAACAACAAAAATTCAAGAAAATTTTAAAATTATGAAATTTAGATGAAAAAAAAAAAATTATAATCTTTTTGAAGGATTAAACTTGAGTTTTTTTTTTATTCACATTGCAAAATACACCTACATATATACCTATACACCTTACCTCTGTCTAATATTTTTATGCCGTGAAAATTTTTCATAATTATATTTTTAAAGGAAGTATTTTATTGGGTTTTTATAAAAAAAAGGAAATGTTAAAATTATCGTAAATAATAAAAAGTTCATCAGCTTTTTTTTTCACTTTAACTTCAGGAAATTTTATTAAAGGTTTTTTTTCTAGACAAAAGAACCCTTGATCTGAGAAAAGAATTTTTCACGTGAATTCTTATTACACCATTTTAATACATTTTTATTACGGCAAAAAGAAAATGAAAAAAAAAAAAATGAAAAAATTCATCGACAAAAGTATATATGAGTACTTCTTTTAGAAATGCAATGAATCAAAACATTCAGGTATATAAAATACGTGACCTGATAATGATATGAACAATAAAATACTTAAAAAAGAAAGAAATCCTTGAACGATATCATATTGAATGCCGTATTTCAAGTCAACCAAAAGATATATTACAGCTGCAATCGAAATTACCACAACAATTTTGAATAAGAACTAAAAAAAAAAAAAATCAATTATCTTATCTGAATGCAAATAATTTTGTACACAAACTTGAATTTAATACGCGTTGAGCATTATAATATATTAAGACAAAGTTTTTCAAATTTAGTAATAAAAACAGCTGTTTCGATGTTTGAAATTGTGTACTTAAATATTTTGTTGGAGTTTTTTTATTGCCTCTGAGGCAGTGGCAATTAACATTTAATTATGCAAATATCTGTTTTTTGTTATTGTAAAATGTAGAATCCAAAAAACCTAATTATTATAGGTATTCGTTCTGGTTAATCGAAATCATTTTGGTACAAATTCACATAAATTATAAAATTTTACTCTTAGTATATGATGGAAGAAATGTAATAGAAATAATGTACGTGTAGTTTGTATGTATACATTTATTTTAGAAGTAAATATTTTTTTGATCTTCACGGTGCAAAAAATATAATGGATAAAGCTGCATTCTAAGAAATGAAATCAACTTAATCATGAAGGATTATACATGCCTGGGGTATTTCTGAAAATTTATTAGAATTGTGAAGAAAAAAATAAAATAAAAAAAAAATAAATTGAATGTGACTAAATTTATTGGCCAAAAAAGACACTTTCAAATTACTGAAAAACGTTTTATTTATAACAAAAAACTATTTTTAAAATTGGTTTTATAAATTTTTCATTTGAAAAGATTCTTACTGTACTAGCACTTTAGTATACGGTAGATAACTTTTACTGCTTAAGTATGCACTTGAAGCACCATATGTACATTACATATGTATATTCTAAATAGATAATAATATAATAAAACGATAATATAAGTATAATATGTTTTCTAATTATAAGGTAATCAGCGAATTAAGTAAAAGCTCCACTATTTTTGACATTTACGATATTTTTAATATATAGTTTAACCTTATTCATGTTTCTATGAATCTATGATCTTAATTTGAAAATGTGAACATTCGGTCCCGGTCGAAAGTATAAAATGTACACCTATTTCTTTTTTAATTTTTTTTTTCAGACTATGAACTTGTTATTAATATGCATTATGATAATAATTACGACGAGAAGCGTTGGCATTGGAAAAAGAAAAAATTACTTTTTTATTACATAGTAAAAGCAAAAAAATAAAAACTATATATTGCATCAAAATTATTGCAATTTTATTAATACCCGAATTACTAAATATTATGAGTTTTATGAAAATTTATTATTCTCCTGTTTATTTCCTCTTTCCAAATTTTATTAAAATTTGAACAAAAAAAAAACTAAAATGTATGCAAAAAAAAAAATACACATATTTTCCAAAAATAATATTTTCTAGAAGAAACTTTGTTTCAGTTTTAAAAAAAAGTTAATTCTTTTCTAAATATTTTTTTTTGCTAAAATTTCAATAAAAAAATAGCTGGAAAATAGTTGGAAATAAATTTTAAAGGAAGAGTTTTAAATATTTAATTTTCTTCTGAATAAGTTATGTTATGTATCTATACTTTACCTACAAATATATTTCCTCTTTGTTTTTTTTTAAATAAGAAACTATTTTTAAGCCAATAACTAGATACATACTATAACAAGTTATAATAACTATATATTTTATTTGGTATAGTATTGAGAACAACTAAATTTCAACATTATAGATATATAAACTTTGTATATTAGGGTGACACGCTTTTGTGTGAAAATTATTAAAGATTGTATATTTTTATTGCATTTTGTTCCTTTGAGTGTAAAAGTAATATCCTGAAAATTTAATTCGAATTACTTAAGTTTTAGAGGTGCCGTCAAGCTTCCAAATTTTACAAAAGAGTAGGTTTACTATAGAAAATACATACATTACATTTGAATGATTGAATTATTGTTTTTATTTTTATTTCAAAATCTTAATTATTAAAATTGTTATTTTTTATAAATTAAAAAAAATTGCATTCGAAAGGTACAAGTTCAAAGCATTATATACGATTGTAAGAACAACATTGTTCATAAAAACCTGATCCAATGAATTGCTTGTCATGTGGCGCATATATTTAAGATTCGATATTTATTTTATAAATTTTAATAAATGTTAAGTTAAAAGCGAATCGATAAGTTCTTTCTTACGAATAAATAAAATAAAAATTGTTATAAGTTACTAGCAGAAATTATTATAAAAAATAAAATAGATTTTCATGTTTTTTGAAAATTTAAATATAATTTTACATTTGTTTTTTTACAATAAAACAAAGAGGAAAAAATGTGAATTTCTTTAAATAACTCTATGTTCCTTAAATTTTACTTCATATATACATATATTATGTAGTTTCCTTTTATACTTAACAACAAAAAAATTCCATTGAGATATGTCATTGCCATTTAAGGTATCCTTGGTTTTCAAAAAGAGTAACGATAATAAGAATATATGTACTATAATATCAATATACCTATTTATAACATGTATATATTATCTATATTGTTTAATTTACCTGTATGTATTTACTATTATAGAATTATGTATTTACAAATTTATGCTTGCATGAAATGCATTGCAAATGCACTTTATATTGTATTTTTTGTTTTTTTTTTTGTATATAAGTTTGGAATTATTTTTATTTTAAAACCAATCGAAAAGTATAAAGTTAAAAGTTTTTTTTTTGTTTTTGCTTTATGCCCCAGCAGAGTATCATATTTCTGTTAAGGATAATGGCATTCAGTTCAATGAACTGAAATTGGCAATAATACAATATAAAATTAAATTATCAGAATTTGACCAATATAATTTTGGATAAACATTAAATAAATTTTTTTTTTATAAGATTTTATTATCATACAAATGATAACGAACTTACGAACAAAAGTTTTATTTTATTATATTGCGTCGCGTCGTCTCGTCGCTATTTTTATTATACATAAAATCAACTTTGAAGGTTCATAGTATCGATTGAAATTTCAAAAATCGAATGCAAATAAAAAAATTTGCATATTTTTGTGTTAACAAGCGTTTCAATAAATAAAATATCTTAGTTTTCTCGACGTTAACTATTTCATTTTGTTAATAAAATTGATTCATTTTATATTTATTATTCTAGGACATAATGTAATGTTATATATAACTTTTTCATGAATTTAATTTGCTGATAGATTTTATCAAATAAATATAGTACATTAGTAAGTATACTTATCCATCCTCCATTTAAGGGATCCTCCAAAACAAACAAAAAGTACCGTTTGTATAATCATATAATATAATAGGCATATTTTCGGGGTATTTTTTCAAATTTTTAAGTTGTTAATTTTTTTAGTCAAATTTTTAAAGTCAAATTCTATGTGTATGTACGACTATAAATATGAGAGCATATATAATCCGCGATTTTTTTTCAATATAAGGTTTGAATATTTTATGACAAATGACATTGCAGCTTACATTCTATAGTACATTTCATACTAAAATTATATAAAATGTCACAAAAAACTTAAAAAATTCATAAATATTTTCATTGTCTTTCATTGTCTTTTAAATAATTCATTAATATACATTAATAGATATATACATTATGTATATATCTATACCTATTTGTAGTTCAAAATTCAAATTGAGAAAAAAATTAATCAATACTATATATGACTCGATAATAAAATATTGAAGTTGTGGCAATGCGAAATTATATATATTATTACACGAATAAAAAAATTGTAGGTAGATGGAATAATGGTATTTATATCCTGTGTGCATAATGTACGTATAATGTAGATGCATTAATATTTAAAATTTCCACTATTTACTGTCATAAAGTGATTCGATAGAATAAAAAAAAATTCTATCAAAATAGAATGTTTATCTTTTAAAATACATTCTACTCTATGATGTTGTCACACATATGCATACGTAATATGACATTATGATAATAAAACGGCAATTTATTAAAAGCATATTTAATATGTCGATATTATTAATTTTAACCCATCATTTGCAATAAAATTCCTGTATACTGTATATATATTATTATATGAAACTGAACTTGTATATCGTCTGGTGCGTATAATGATTTATAGTTTTTGAAGAAATAAAAATTTGTATGAATTTGTAGGTTCATATTTATCACACAAAACATGGTAGGAACAAAGTTTTCAAGAAAGGATAGTAGTTGTACTTATAAAGTGGACTACGGGGACTACGAATGATACTGAGCAGACGATATGAAAAATTAAACACTTTTCGATGAATACTAAATTTATTTATCAATATATAGTCTCCTTATAGCTCCGTAAACCTTATCGAACTTTTCATAAACTTTTCGAATAACTCGATTTCTATAAACCCTTTTTTAAAGTAAACTTTTTCTCATATGAAATATTTCTTCAAATGGGAAATATACAAAGGAAGGCAATTGTAGAGAATATGTCGGATATTATTTGTAGTGTGGTGACCTCAATTGAAGTCGTGAACGTTCACCACGAATTGAAATTAAGTAAACCATTTGTGAATCATTCCGATTGATGGTGAGTAATTTCCATAATGTTCATTAAATGCTGCTTTATTTTGCGGAATAATTAATATTTTTTCCGCGCAAAGAATGAAGTTAACGTTATTTATTTTGTTTTTCATGTGTGAAAAAGCAAACTAAGCTGTCTATTTTCAGAGACAAAAAAAACAGAATATAATTACATATCTATCTGAAAGCGTTCTAGTTAAAAATGGTTCTTCACAAACATTCACATGAAATTTTCAAAAGTGGATTTTCTGCTGGATTTTCCAGGGATTTACCAAATGGCCCTCGTTATATATTTATGAGTATATTCAAGTGTATCTATGATTATATAAATGATTGTACAATTTAAAGTCGATATTAAAATGTATTAATAACATTTAACATTAATAATATGTATGCTTATACTTACTTATAATATTTATATGCATGTGATGTGTCATAACAACTATAATTTCCGGAACTTTGAAATTAAAAGGTTAATATGTGTACTTGGTTAATTTGTCATAATCTTATTTTTTATCTTTTTTTTATATTTAACGGAAAATACACACAAATTTTGTCCTATGTAATTATAATTTTTTTTTTTTAATTTCCCCGTCGATAAAACATGAGATAAATTTTTCGAGCTTGAAATAATTTTTTACATACATAAAAACAATTATCCGCTTTGTAAAAATTCAAATACTTTAGTATTTATTGTACTAGTTATGATTAAATAGTAATTGTATTTGAAAAATTAATCAATACTTATCTGTAAAATAAATTGCATTTAGAAAATTAGTGATTACAAAGGAATTGTATTTTAAGAGTAATCAATACTTTTTGTATTAAAAAAAAAAGAAAAGTAATTATATTTAAAAACTAAATCAATACAGACAGAGAATCAGGGTTCCATTTCATTACATATATTAAATATTAATTAAAGAAAATTTATGTAGTCAATAATCCAAGAAATCTTAATAAAACTAAAAAAGTTGTAAAATTTCATTTCTAAATACTCTTTTGCCTTTTAAAAGATAAAAATGTCCTTGTTCCATGGTATTTAAACTTGAATTTAAAATGTCCTGCTTATCTAGATCTAGAATAACAAGTAGAAGTATAATGAATTTTTTTTATTTAATTCTTTTTTAATAAAAATATTGAAATTTTTATAAAACAAAAAGTTAAAGAGAAAATATAAAAGAATGTATAACAAAAAATAACGATGCAACTGAATTTGTTGCTTAGAAACTGAATTAATCATTAGAAGCTTCAAAATTCCTCCATTATAATTTTCTACATATTTTATAATTTGTATGAAAAATATTTAATGAAAAAATGTGCATAACTACCTTCATACAACCAGTTTTACATTATTGTCATCACACGAAAAAAAAACTCTTAAAATTTTCCAACGAAAAGAATTTTTAATTAGTTCATAAAAAATTCATAAACTAATAATAAAATATAAAATGAAATTAAAAAACAATAAAATGATAATAAATGTTTTAGGATTTATTTTTATTTTTTTTTCCTTTCTATCTACAGGATAATAACAATTATAAAGATGCTTCTACATTTGCGTATACGAACTTTTTGTTTGTTTACGTCCCTCGAGAGGTTTGTATTATGGGCAATTAAGGGGATGCGAATCAGGGAATAAGAGCTAAAAGAATCAGGGGTTAGAAATGAGTTATACATATTCCAATTCCTATTCTATTTTTGAAAATTCTGCAAAGAAAATTTCCAAAACAGTTTTAATTTTAGTTTTGGTCCACTCAAAAACTTTATAAAATTAAACCTACTTTCTATTAGAAAACTTCTAGGTTTTAAAAATAAAACCATTTTGAGATTACATGTAGAAAAAATTACTAAGAAAAATACTGCAGTTTGATATAATTAAAATTTAAAATTAATAAGTTACTATTTTTAAAATTAATAAAATACTTTTTTAAATTAATTAGATACTGTTTTATGAAATAACATAAATTAATAACAGTTTGAATTAAAATCGATTTCAAATAACGAACATTTCCGGTACTGTAGGGGAAATGCTCAAGTTTATGAACGACAAGAAGAAGTTTAAAATTTGTTCACAGAATTCGTAGTACAACATTACCTAATATGATTGCTACATAAAATATGAAGTCATAAATAAGCCATAAACTGAATTGACGAAGAATGTTGGAGACAACTTTTCAATAATTATAATAATCTTGTAAGTCTATGTTTATATAGTATATTAGTATTTTTATATATAAACAATGTATAGTTTCTTACTTCAAAAATTTCAATAACAATAAATATAGAAATACCTAGAATTTTTCTAAATAATTAAATTTATTTCATGCAAAACGAAATTTATAAAAATAACGAATAAAAAAAATTATTTTAGATTGTTAAACAACTAAACAGGTACCTAATGTGCCTCAATTTCTGTTTTTTAATAATAAAAATAAATATTATCATAATTTATTATACCAATTTTTTTTTGTTTTAATATAAAAGCAAAACCGTTATTGGATATATTATTATTTTATTATACTTATAAATTATATTGTTTGTATTTATAAAAAATGTCTTCAAAAATTCTGAAACTAGATATGCTAGATATGATAGGTATACTTAAAAAAAATCTAATAAAATAATATATTTTATAACAGGTATATGTTTCCAAAATTTGTATATTAAAACATAGTACGTACACAAAAACAAATTATTTGATATAATTTTCTATTGTCCTTTTTCACTTACTTCATATCATAATTTTGAGATATGTAATAAGAAATATCTAATGGGTAAGCAAAATCAGATAATATAAACATTTTGTGATTTATATAATGTAGTTGCAGTGTATACATTACATAATTATTTTATTAGTACATATATTATTAAACAAATTTTATTAAACTATACATTATCCGTGCGCCTTCTACCTGTTGTTTACCAATCGTTAACATAAATGTAATTGTTCAACATAATTGAGATTTACAAAACATATATTGTTCTCATAATAGAACACTTGATGAATGAAAAGTAATTAAAATAATGAACTAAACAGAATAAAATGAAAGTATATTCATAGCTAGAAAATAAATACATAAAGTATAGAATGTATTGAAAGATCCTAAATCCTTAAAACAAACATGTTAAATAAGGTTTAAAATTAATCTCCCAAAGCTTTATAACATTATATACAGATAACTATTATGCGAAAACTCACTAACTGGCTTTTTGGATCAGTTAAGCAAATGTGGTAAAAAAATTACAGTCTTGTAGATTTTAATGAGTAAAAAACTAAAAACCCTACGTTTCTTAGTCATTGTAAATAAACTATGAAAAATTTATTTTTTATAATTTTACACTGAGAGGAGAGATCTATTGCCGTAACAGAAATATCGAACAATCGAAATTTAATGGTTGCCGAAATCAACTTGTATGGTTGCAGGAATTAACATAATTTTAAAGCAAGGAAAATTCTTTTTTGGCAAAATATTTTTCATTCTCTGAAAAAAAAAACAATGTTGTTGAAACAGAAAAACTATTGTTTCTGCAAAAAAAATATATTGGTCAAAAAATAATTCAAAAAAGAATTTCTGTCAGTTGATGTATACTACCTAATTTTAATAATCTAATTTTATATACAAATTTATCAAAATCACATTTTTATCATTACAATTACATATATATCATCAGTTTACTTTTATATATTTGTGAATATAGATTAAAAATAATTATTCCAACCCTTTCAGCATTTATAAAAAATAATGCGCCTTTTACTGTAATAAAAACTTTTTGGATGGCGCATTGTACTTAAAAAATTACGTACACCCAATTAATAATAAAAAAAATAAAAAAACAATAGAAAATAACTTAAAAGAATTACATAATGACACAAAAAGCACAATATTCAAATTTTTTTTTAACCTTTAAGCAAACATTCATTGGTTCCTTTGAAAAATAACTTCTATCCTGTGATGGTAGATTATTTTATTATGTAGTTTTCTCAAATAAAGGAAAAATATTACCAATAAAAAAAATTATTACATTAAGTTGAAATTCATATTTCTATTTAAATTTATAAAACAAATATTCTTCGAGGCAAAAAGTCCTAGGATAAATTAAAAGTTAATGTAATGGTATGAAATGTAAAGAACTAACTGCTTTCGGTTGAACGAGTTTAAAAAACTTGGCCCTGAATTCGTATGAACACCTTTTGTCCAGTTCATTTTATTACTCTTAAGTCTTTTAAAATATGAAATTGTCCTTGTTGCAAGTATAAATACAAGTATAAATAATGAAATATGTTTATGTAATTTTTTTTATAAAAATATTTAAAATAAAACTAAAAGTTGAAGAGAAAATAACAATTAAAACGAAATTTAAAGGTAGTACTACAGATCGGGTAAAATAAGTTTTTTATATACAATAAAATTTTAACGGAGTTAAAATAGTATAGTAAAAAAAAAGATGCAACTGAATTTGATGCTTAGAAACTGAATTTATCATAAGAAGGTCCCAAAATTCCTCCATCATAATTTTCTATCAAAATTTTATACACAATAAAAAGGGAATCATAAATATTCGGCTGCTATCTTTGTTGAATTCAGCACAGTCTTTCTGGAAGAATTTTGAGGTTTATACTTTCTATATTACTAACAGTTTTTATTTTTATAATATAATAACTAAAAACTAATGGCTACTGTCTAAATTGAAATATTGTATTTCAAAAATATATTTACAAACACAAAATACACTTTTATCTTAGTTACTTGAAAATGAAAAAATATTTTCAATTATTGCATGATAAGAGACAATTTTACAATATACTCAAATGAAAAGAAAAAAGTTTTACATGAAATTTATTAATTTACTATTTTTTAAGGCATTAATATTATTTTTAGTTTGTTTAATCAATAATAATAATAATAACCAAACCAATATCTAATTTAACAAAAATATGTATATATTTTTTTTTTAGAAAAAGTAATGTTTTTATCTAACCAAATTTTCCTTATTTTCACATCCCTGTGAGAATTTAAAGAATCAGAAATGTTTCCAAAAATTTTTGAATCAAAACTGAAACAACCAGTACAGGTCTGATGTGGGTCGACTCACAAAATTTTATATTTGTCCACCAATTCATTAACTCCTGTTGAGCCAAATTGAGATATGTAGAATCACATTCATATTATTAAAAAACACTGTTCTTAAAATGTTAATCTGGAAAAACTCCTCAACACCCCGTTGAAAATATATTTATTACATATAACAGAACCAACGTTAAAATATATATGTGAAAATAAAAAATTTGTTATCTCAACACTTTTTTTATTTATTAAAATGTTCTTAAATATTTAAGCTCCAAAGTAACTTTAAGATGTGAATTTATTACATTATAATAAAACTGTGAATAATAATTCTATCCAAGATATAAAATACCAATAAGTTAAGTTTAGTTATGTCAATGAATTCTATATCTATCAAGAATAATCTATCAAATTTTTTTAAGGGTTGTCTAATGAGATTTTTAAAATTTTATATGAAAGTCAAATCCTCCCTCTAACCTCTATATCTAAATATTATATATTATATTATATAAATGGTGATATTTTTAATTTCCTTATTTCTTCATTAAAAAAAATATATATTTTATAAAATAAAATATTAATGTGATATTTTTTTTCTGAACTCTTTAATAATTAGACATTTGAAATAATGATTTAATAGATTGTTCTTGATCTTGATAGATAAGGAATTGGTTATATTCCTGTTGTATTGAAAGTCCTTTGATATTAATATTTTTAGAAAAATCAGCTCTCGAATACAAAAATAAAATTACTTTGTTTTGTAAGTATATTTGTGGTAACATGTTAATATTAATCCAATTTTCAGTTTCGGTTTAAAATTCTAAAATTTCGGATATTATATTCTTTCTCACTGTTACTAAGTGCTATTTCATCGTCAAAATTATTGAAATACTGTTCCATTTCCACTGAAAATACATATTATATAAATTAATAAAATTTTAATTAATTTTTAATTAAAATATGTACTTAAAAAAATAATTTTTTTTTTTTTTTTTTCAAATACAAAAACCAGTATTTTATTTTTAATATAGATTTTCTATAATTACCTCTCAAAATATCCTTTATCAATATACTCAATAAATTTTTATCAACTAATTCCCAATCGCATATCCCTGGCAGCCCCGTTAAGCCTTTCTCTCCCTTGGAACCTTTTATTCCTTAAGAACATTAAAAATCTATTTAAATTAACTTCTAACTAATTTTGTTTCAATTATGTAAATATAATGCTAGAGATAGAGTCGACGTAATTCACGCGCGTATGCGCGCGTAAAAAAAATAAAAAAAACCTGTTTTTTTTACCTGTTATGCTCAACGCCGTTCACATGCGAAAAACAAAAGAGAAAAATGTCATCCCATTTTTATTTTAATTATTATTTTTTCTTTAAAATTTTTTTTAAGTAATTTTAGTTTTTAATTATTATCTTTTAGTTTTTAATTATTGTATTTAATAAAATAAAAAAGTTCATAAATATAATTATATTCAAAAATAAAAATTAAATAATTATTTATTGCAAATTTATTAAAATTTTTTATGTTTTATTAAGTTATAAATAAAAAGCATTATAAAAATTAAAAAGCATTATAAAAATATTCTGTTTGTAATATTTTTATAATGCTTTTTAATTTATTTATAACTTAATAAAACATAAAAAATTTTAATAAATTTGCAATAAATAATTATTTAATTTTTATTTTTGAATATAATTATATTTATGAACTTTTTTATTTTATTAAATAATTATTTGTTTGTAAAATTTTTTTTTTCTAAATACAACAAAATAAACAACACAATTTTTTTTTCTAATTACAACAAAATAAACAACACAATTATAAACAAATGATTTCCACAATGTACGGCGTAAAATACTTGGAAAGTTAAAATATTTCAACTTTTACGCGCGTAAACTACGTTTTATGTCGTTGCGTATAGCAGGTCTCATACATTTTCATACAATTTGATTTTTTACGTGCGTACACGCGCGTGAATTACGTCGACTCTATCTCTAGCATAAAACAAAATGATGACAACGAAAATATTAAAAATATTTATTCTGTCGGTTCCACAAAACAAAAACTACACTTTCATGTTTCATTATACTAAAACCCTACTACCATAAACATTTTTTTTCAAATATTTTCACATAAATAAGTAATTTAATATTAGGTTGAAGAAAAAATTTCTGCAACCTGAACGTAATAATTAAATATAATCCGGATTATGAACTTATATTTTTGATATATGTTCTTCTAATTATGAACTGTGTATAATATTAATATTTTTCGGAACTATTATATTTTTCTTCTGAAATTACAATTAAGGTAAAGGTTAATCTTTATAACGCTTTTTTAACATTATTCTACACTTTATGGATTCTTTCACTGTATATAAAATTATTAATGCTATCCCGATTGATCATTCTAGATAAAATTTTAATTATAATTTTATCATGAACATTAAAAAAAATATTGTGTGAAAGATTATACTACTTAAATACAAACTGTCATATTTGCGATTGAATAATTCGTCAGATGTATCATTTTCACAACAATTTCCAGGAGGGCCTTGAGGACCTTTCTCCCCTTTTTCTCCAACTAAGCCTCTTTCACCTGTATATCCTCGATAACCACGCAGCCCTCTCATCCCAGGTAGACCTCTTAATCTTTTTGCTTTTGTCACAGATTGAATTAACGACTCTTGAATTGGAAATGAATTTTTCGAATTAATTTCATCAATTTTTTTCGTCGAATCTGTTCGATTATAAACACAAAATTTGTCATGATCGAAACATACTTTTGAGTCAGTTTGAACATCTTTAGAAGCAGTACTCATTAAAGTTTTTTGGAGAAAATTATGTTCTTGATCGTCAATTCCTTTTTTGATATTAGTGGAATTCAAATTTTTACTTCTTATGTCTGCTGATTGACTATTATCATCGATATTTTTACCATAAATTGTATGATATTTAGAAAGTGTGATGTTATCGTCAATATTTTGCGCATAAGTTGTCTTAGAATCTTCCGGTAGGGTAGTATTATTTTTGATATGGTCCCCATAAATTTCCTTAGATTTTTTTGGAATTGTAATGGAATAATCAATATTTTCCATATGAGTTATGCTGGGATCTACCCCTTCCGGAAATGTAATTATTTCTGAAGAATTAGATAAAATTGATAGATTTAAATTCTGTGACACTTGAGTCGAAATTTCAATTTTTACAGCCTTTGTTGGCACATATCTTTGAAAACCTTTATATTTTCTTCGTCGTTTCGGATTAATAGTTGTCGATTCTATAGTTCCATAGTCGTTTGAGCTTTGCGAGCTATCGAAGCTACTCAGATTTTCTGCTTCAAATTCGATAGTTTTTATAAAATCAATTAATAATATTAAAATAAATATAATTTTAATCATAACAAAAATATTTTTATTGTTAATAGTTAAAAGCTCAGTTATAAACTAAATAGAATTAAGAAAGACAATTATTTTAAACTGAATTCAGAATACTCGCTTATCAATAAAACCTTCAACTTTCAGCATCATTAGATTTTCTTGTGACAAATTAAACATTAACTTAATTATTTGTACAGATAATATTATAAAATTGTTCTATATTTTTGTTTTTACATACGTATGATTCACATTTTTTTTAATATTTTTATATTTTTGTCTTTTGCCATTCTCATAGGTAGAAACAGAATGCGGCATCGGCCTCCGCTTTATTCTTCGACTCGGCGTTAAGATTTTATACTAATGCGCGCCAATGCCACAATAAATACAATGAAATTTTTATTCAAGCATTTTGTTAGAAATAAATATATTATAATGTACAAAAAAAATATATTTTCGCTCCGAAAGTAAATTGGTATTAAGTTTCTAAATGTACAGTATGGAAGTATTAAGAATATCATTCAGTTATTTAATAAGTTGTCTTTATTTAACATAAATAATAATTATATAATAATAATGGACAACTAAAAACGACAATTTTTCGCATTTGACCATTCCATGGATCCAGCCTGTACCATCATACATCTTTCCTTCGTTCTATTAGAATGACACTTCTTATTGGATATACAAGCAAATGGATAAACAATTCTAAAAAAATTTAACGTTATTTTTTTTTGTGAATCTATAAACTAATTTTCTACGAAAAAAAAATTATTGCCTCATAAAACTAAAAGAAGCATTTTTTGATCCATTTGATCTTTCACGACACGCCAGTTTCATATAAGATTTACTGCATTGTTTACAGCTGCGTGCCTTTAACTGAGGCTGTGCGCATAGTGTTCCAAAACATCTTGTTGATACATAGTACGGAAAGGAAGTATTTTCTTCTTCGGGGTAATAATGTTCTGGACAGCAGCTTCTAAAAAAATTCAATGTGAATTTTAGTTCCAAACGAAAAAAAAAACAATGCGAAAATCTACATTTTCTATGTAAAAAAATTATTGCCTCATAAAATTAGCAGAAGCATTTTGTAACCCATTTTTTCTTTCACAACAGACGAGTTTTGTGCAAGAATTATTGTGAGTTTTACAGCGGCGAGGTTTTAATTGAGGTTGTGCACATAATGTTCCATCACATCTTTTTGGTATGTAATGCCGAAAGGAATTGTTTTCTTCAACAGGGCAATAATGTTGTGCACAGGAGCGAAGTTTTAATTGAGGTTGTGCACATAACGTTCTACAACATTTTGATGATATGTAATACGGAAAAGAAGTATCTTTTTCTACCGGGAAATAATGTTGTCGACAGCATCTTCTACTCCTCACTTTTGTTTGTTTTCTTGACTTTGAATAACAACCCATTGTTAAGAGTTTCAAATATTTGAATGATTTTTTTAATTTAGTTTTTAATTTTTCATAACTATAATTTTTTCACTGATCAATCAAATAAAATAAAAAAATTAAAAAAAAAAAAAAAATTCCGACGGACAGTTGTTTTATTTATAAAAATATTCAATCGCGTAATATTGATATCCCTTTTTTTCACTGGACTATGACAATGAAGGTTCGATAAATTTTTATATTAAAATTTTGACTATCAAATAGTTTCTTTGAATAATTATTATTATTAATCAATTTTTTGATAATCGTACAATATACTTAAATCAAAGAAAACACGATAAATATTACATAAGAATTATTGTTAGTGCAAAAAAATTATTTAGTTTTATTGCGAAAATTTAAGAAACCTGCTCTCTAAATAAATTTTGGCTAGATTGTGGGTAAAAAAAATAGATTGAGCAACTAGATTGTGTGTAACTAGGATCTAGTTGGAAATCTAGCTTCCAAAATTTACCTAGATTCTAGTTAAAATGCCAAAGGTTCAAATCCCGAAGACAGCAAAAAAATCTGGTATCAATAATTGAAATCTAGCAATGAGAAATAGATGATAATTGCAGAAACTAGATTTTAATAATTTTTCAAATTTGTCTAAAACTATTTTAAAACTATATTCTAGTTTTAAATTTCCGTTCTTGTAATCTAGTTTACCAAAATAACTGGAATATTAATGATCTGAAATGGAATCTATGTTCGGTAAATAATTTGTAAAATTTTACCTAGAAATCTAGCTTTTGAGAACTAGATTTTTGCGTAAACTAGCTTCTGAAACTATAAAACTATTTTCAATAATTGAATTTCCCAGTAAAAATCGTTTAACTAGATCAAAGCTAGGGATTCTAGCCAAAATTTATTTAGAGAGTGACGAATTCGAAACATTGAAGGAAATATACATAATATCCTAGACATGCTAATTATATTATTTCGTGAAAAAAAAACCAAATAAATTAAGTACCCTGGAAAAAAATTAAAAATAGTTTGAAAAAAATAATATAATAATATACACAGGTTTGAAACAAATAATATACACAAATAATATATACAAATAATATACACAGGTCGTGCATGAGCTGCAATGACTAAACATCTAATTTAAATTTAAAAATAATAAAAAATTTATTGAGAAAAACGTTGATTTGGCTCATAAATCGCGTCCTAGCTCGTGGGCAAGAAAAAATTATTGTTCCGTACATTCAAGTTTCAATTCATATCTTCATACCTTCAGAACTCCTATCAAAATTTTAATAAAACGTGAACAGTTAATCATTTTTAATCACCTATTCACTTATTATACTATATCTATATATATAGGTATTTTGTTTTATTATTATGATTGGTTAGCATCGTATCTGTCAAATAGAAAAGCGTAGTTGTAAGAATTTATAATTATTTGTCTGAATTCCATTATTGAAATTCAGACAAATAATTGGCGAGGCTTGGTACACTAATATATTTATTCTTTTTTGTCAATGATGTAATAAACTAGAGTAATCGCCTCGAACATGAAATTCGAGTAAAAATAGTTTTTAACTGATACAGTCATGCTGGACACAACTCTCTTTTTTCCCGTGTTAGTCGCCATCGGATATGACGGAGGATTCATAAAAAAATTCATTTTAAGGTGGTTTTCACGAGCTAGTCGCGATCGATGTGATGGAAGGATGCTCTATTATAACATGGCAATACCCGAAAACCCTTGCATATTTGTAATCCTAAATAGGTAAGATGTAGGATGTAAATTCTAACAGATAAAATAAATAATAAATATTCATGTAACAACTTTTAGGACGAATATCTTCTTTTTTGGTTTTTATTAGTGTTGTTGATATTGATTAAGGATATGAAGCAAAACTTTTAAATAATATTGTTAACATAATATTATCAGCAGAACATATGATAGTCATGATACATTATTTTATATAAAAAGAAATAAAGGACTACGCAACATTTACATTTACATAATTCAGCTGTGTAATTTGATAAGAAATGAGACAATTTTGTTTTAATATTTTTATGAAAAATCCATTAATTTTTTATTTTGATAGATCATTTTTTCATCATTTTTCAGTATGATTTATATTATATTTTTTAGTTTTATTTAATAATATATCATTTTTTAAAGTAATAATACAATGTTTGTTCTTTTTTCCTTTTAAAGTATAATAATATATAATAATTTATATTTTTTTTAATATTTTTTTTTTTTATTTTGTTTAAATATTAAATAATATTTTCACAGTTTATTGTCGTTTCTCGACATTCCGATTAGCGTCGAGATATAAATTTTTAAAGTATGTTTTTTTCTCTTAATTATTAAAAATTAATTATCTTTTTATACATAATAATAAATACATAATAAATAATTTTAATAAATTTAAATATATTTTACTTTTATTTTATTTTTTTTTTATTTTTATTTTTTTAATTGTTGAAAAAAAATATTTATTTTATTATTTGAAATAACATTTTTTAAATTTAATTTATTTATTTAAAAAAAAGGTTTAATTATGGAATTATATATTTTTATTTTCTTTGTTAAAAATGAATCTTTAGTATATAATCAATCAAAATACCAATGTAAGATTTTACATTAACATAGGCTTTGACTACCTACAATAATACAAAATTAGAAATTTTACATATGATTAAAAAAATAAAAATTAACATTATTTAAAATTAACTGATAGATTAAAAAAAGTATATTATGTACTATAAGTTTTAAGTTTGATTTTTATCTAAATGTTGTCAAAGTTAAAAAAAATATTTTTTCCATCACCAATATTGGATTTGAAAGGTTTTTAAAAAATTTCAATTTTCGCATAAACGGCAGTTGAAGAATTTTTAAGAATTAAAAAAATAAATACATATTATGACAAAATTGATTAATTGGTTTATTTTTAAAAATATATATGAAATTGAAATCCAATTGAGTTAATGTACATATATCCCTCAATCCGACGATTGCATTCATTATAAAAAATCTTTTAAAATTTGTTTAAAAATAACGCAGAAATTATGAATCTTTAATGAATTCCTATAATTTTACAATAGCCGCAATATATTTATGTAAAAGTAATAATATTGGCACCAAATTTGATTTCATACTAATGATATTACGGTTTATATTCTATTATATAATATCATGCAATTTGTTTATAAAAAAATAAAAAAAATATTTTATAATTATAAAAGTTTATAATTATATATATAACAAAATTATGTAATTTGGTAATATATTTATATAATGTTAGTTTATTCTTCACAATAAAATTCATCGATCCAGTTTTTTTATGTAAATAAAAAAAATAAGATGTTTTACATAAATTTTTATTTTCTAACTATTACAAAACATAATACATATTTTACAAAAATTTCCGAAAAAAAATTATATTAGCAAAAAATTTCTTATAATAATTTAACTTCTTATGAAAAAAATAGATTTGGTCTAAGATTTTTTTTTATTAAAAAGAGAGTAATATTATTATTAATTTTATATTTTCAATTATATTTTATTATGCAAATTATTTTTATTGAAATTCTGCAGACTCTTTTTGATTAAAGATAATTTCAGCGAAGATGTGTGGTTCTTATGTAAGGTAATTATAATGTTAAATTGTATATAATGTTTGATTCGCGAATACTATCATGTTTCTTTAATATTGAAGCCCAAAAATGTGAAATATATAATGTATGTCAATAGTTTTATGCTAAAATGTTTAAAAATCTGTGTTTGAAAATGAAAACTTTTATTTATCTTTATATGAGAATATTTGAGTCAAACGTTCATATTCAAATAAAAAATTTTTGGTTCCGAAGAAATAAAATTATCAAGCCTTTCATGTTTAATCAAAAACACAACCAATGTAAAAGCCTATAAAATATAATTTAAAAATGACCTTAAATCAATGTTATACTATCCTCAAATTTTTTTTTGTTTTATTTTGGTAATACAAAATTTTAAAATCTAGCACCAAAGACCATAAAAGATTTAAAGTAATTTCAATATTTTTCTCCGCTATAAATTAAAATGAGTACAAAAAAAGAACATATGGAAACTGAGTTTATATCACAAAGTTACCATTGTTTTCAAAGTTATGTTGTCGTAATTATGTACAAATATTTTAAGGTTTTTAAAAAACCAAAGAAAAATATTATGATTACGAAATGCGCCTGTCAAAAAAATTCACCATTGAAAGCATTTATTTTTTTTATTGATTTGACAATTATTAATGAGTAAATTGTATATTATCACATTTTTTGAATGGAATAACCACTAAAATATTGTAAGGAATTTTGTAATTAATAAGTTTTATTTTTTTTTCTATTCCATGTCAGTACCTATTCAAAATAATCCATTCAAATGTCAAAAAATTAAATAAACATTGATTTGTTATTGATATGGAGGGAGCGGGCCTCTTTGCAAATTCCACATTGCAAAATTCTATTTGGCCGAAAGCCACTTATCAAATTTGTATGTTTCGCAAATCTCCATTTCGCAAAAAAAACTCTTTAACAAAATTCCATTTGGCCTAATGCGACACTTCGCAAAAAGATATTTCTCAAAATACCAATTCACAACATTATATTAATTGAGACACTTCGCAAAAGTATAGTTTAACAAATTTTTTTATATTGCACAAATATGATGAATAGAATATTAAAGGTTTTTTTTAACTGTTAAAAAAAAGCATGTAGGATTTTATAGGCTCATGGATCAAATCCGAAAAGAAATATTGTATGTAACGGCTAAAATAAAAAAAATTGAAATGGGTGGGCCACCAGCAGTAAAAAAAAATAAAATATTACTTAAAAGATAAAAAAATTGAAAATTTTTTGAAAAGAAAAGACGATTATAGGTAACTCAAACTATTATTTTTGATTGCCGAGAATTTAAAATTAAAATAACTTTTTTAAATAAAAATATTAATTTTCTAATATGTACATACTGGTTATGTACGTATTGAATATTAAAAAAAATATATATTAAGTATTCATTTTTTAATATTATTTCTTATATTTACAAACTGGATTTGTATTAACTATATTAAAAAAAAAGATATTAAAAATTCAATAAAATTTCTTAAAATTAAAATGCATATAATTGGAATTGTTTAATTTAATAATAAGCATTTCTGATAATGCAACATATTTTAGTGCATGCTAAATATACATTTCGCAACTACCCTTTTTGGCGTAATTCACATTTCGCGCGCGCGAAATGTGAATTACGCCAAAAAGGGTAGTTGCGAAATGTATATTTTGCCAAAAGTAGTAGTTGCGAAATGTCCTTATGCTAACTGGAAAGTTGTTAACTGTCTCATTAGGCTAAAGCGAACGTTTGTTAACTATCCGTTTTGCGAAATGGTTCTTTTGCGAAGTGTCTTTTTTGACAAATGGAATTAGGCAAAATGTCTTTTTGCGAAATGTCTTTCGGCGATTCGGGTAACACCCGATATGGATGGTATTATAGTTAATAAAAAAATCAACGTCAAACAGTTTCAATTCTATATTACTCTTGTCATTTTATTTTATTTTTTTTTCTATTTATTTAGCTCTTGATTATGAAATAAATTTATATGTTTTTTGCTAATTTTTTTCAGAAAAATATTAATAATCCTTGGTTTTTTCATATAAATTATTTTTCATTCTCATAAATCAAAAATTTTGAAAATTAATTTAATTATATTTCATAAATAATTTTACTAAAATTCATCATCATTCATTTAACTAATTAACATTTTCATACTTATTAATATAAATCTAATATCCTTTTCTTTATACATATATTTTTTTTAAAATAATTTTTAATAAATTTTTATTTTTCGTATTCAAATGTATTTTTTATTATTTTTATTATTATAAATAAAAAAAATGTATTAAAAAAATTAATATTCATTTAAATTATTATATTTATTCATTTATGTTTTTTTTTTTTGTGTTCAAGCAGGTATCATTTTTACAGCTCTCTTTAATATTTTTTTAATAATACTTATGTAATTTTTTTTTTTTTTATTTATTTAATATAAATTTATTTTTTAGCAGCATAATTTAAGGTACTTTCTTATTTAAAAAAAAAATATATATAACTATTATTATATATAATATTTATAATTATGATAATCAAATAATGTAATTCATATAAATTTTAAATCATTACACATTATGAACTTTAGTTGCACAAAAATAAATGAATAAATCACAAATTTTATTTCAAAATAAATACACACACATATATTTTTAATTAAGGCTTCTTGAATCATGATAAGGAAATTAAAAATTCATTAAATTAAATAATTATAATTGAAAAAAAAAAGTTTTTTGTATAGTTGAAAAACTGCTTCAAATAATTTTCTCTTCTAACAGAGTATGGTGATAAGGATTAAAGGATCAAGATTAACAGAAGTAAAAAGATTGAAGGATACAGAGATTGAAGGATTGATTGAAGTTTAATCTTAAAAATAAAGGGCGCTTTTTTTCTATAAATAAATTAAATTGTATTTACAATAATTTTATGTATTCAAAATAAAATATAAAATTAAATAATGATAAATAATAGTAGTTCTCGGAAGGCTCGATGTAAGTTTTATCTATTTATTTTATTTTTCATATTTTTATCATAATCATAATTTTTATTTAAATTCAAGAATTTTCAAATTTTATTTTATTTTTTGTTTCCTAAGTTAATTGAAATTTTACTTGAGTGAAAAAAATTTCAAAATATTAATTTTCAATAATTATATTTATTTTAATAATGTTTTAATTTATACAAACAATTTAAAGTTTTATTTACATTTTATGATTTTATTACTTTTTGTTTAATTTATTGTTTCAAAGAAGCCTATTTTAGATCGACAAAGGAATTATTTTGAAAAATTTAAAGAATATGAAGAATATATAAAAATTAATTATGTATTTTTTTTTTTTTTTTTTCAAAAAAATTAACAATGTGAAAAACTATCTATATGATATTCGAAGATAGAAATAAACTGACTGTATGTCGATCTTGAAAAAGATTTTGTTTAGAATTTTCATATATATAGTAATCAAATATTTTACGATATTTATGTTTAAACATTAAAAAAGTATTGTGTGCCTCATTCAAGAAAGCGCACGGTAGAAGTGAAAGGTCTTTCGTCTGTTTGATCCTCATAAATTTAAAGAAATGTATAGGATTTTCATTTTAATGCATAAACGTTATTCGGGGTTCATGGTAAGGTAACTAAAGTGCGATATAAATAGTTTTGATTCAACTATAATAGTGATTCTCCTAAAAAATTTCTTTTCTTGAATAAAAATATCTTAGGATAACCATTTTTTGATAGTGTCAAAAAAAAGTATACCCATTTTCAGAAGAAATAATTCTATTCATTTATTTTTATTTATTTTCTTGCTATTAAAAACGTTTTTACGCAAAAATATTTTCATTGAGAATATTGATGTTCCAAAAATTTTTCAGAAACGGACTTCTTTTCAGATACTTAATATTTAAATATATTGAATAAAAAAAAAAAGAGTAGAATTTGGACCCAAGAAAAAGTGAGTATTACATACCCAGCCGGCTAAACCACCATTTCTACTTCGTGAACAAAATATTTCTATCAATTTATTATTTTATTTTACAATTTTTAAATCTCATCCTTTTTTGATTAATTGATGATCTTGGGATCGAACTCAGCGTTTTTAGAAACACAGTCAGATGCTCTTCGGACTAAGCCATATCGTCTATTGTTGTTTGGTTTGCGTTTTATTTGTTTATTTATATCATAAAATTTAATAATCTCGCGCACAATCTTCGTTTACGTTTCACTTTGATTTTTGTCCTCTGTGAAGATCATTTGAATTCACAACTCTTGCTGCTTTGACAAATGTGAGTTTTATACTATCTTCAATAGGTATTTATTATTATTATAATGTAAAATTATATTAACATACAACTATAGTTCTTCTACATATTGATTATGCGACGGGTGCCCAATGATAAAACCGACAGAAATAAGATACAAATATTACATACATAAGATACAAATATTTCAAATAAGTTTTATTTTGAAATAAATCTTTTCGAACTTTTTAATTCTTAGCGCTTTTAAGTCTGAATATAATATTTTTGAAGACTAAGAAATATTTTAATTTTTTTTTAACTAGATTTTAAGTCTGGACCATTGTATGTATGTAATGTATGTAATCCCAAGATGCGGCTAAGATTCTTTATAAATATCAAAGTTTGTAGTTAAATTTACATAAATAACTTACTCTATAAAATATTTGATTTCTATAATCTTGAACTAGTTGAATTTTATGTCGTAATCAAAAAAATTAGATATACAACGTTATTTTCATTTATTTATTATGACCTTTATTTTTTTTTTATTTCTTTTTTTTTATACAAAAGCTAGTATTCCCGAGAACTATATTACAGACAGACAACACAATAATTCTTATATCATTCTGTTGGACCTTCAAATATTTTTTTTTTAGTTTTTCTGTAAATGCTATCAGTTACACAAATCCAAAAAAATGTTTGTTATTATTTCCTTTTATTTTAATTTTTAATTTTTAATTAATTATTTCTTTTAGTTTATTTATTTTTGTATGTTATAATATATTTTTTCGTTTCTGTTTTTAAATTTGTTTAAACTCATTTTTTATATTATGTTTTTTTTTTATTATTTATTTTTTCATTTATCATGTGTGTATCTAGATATTTAATTTTTATTTAACAATTCTTTATATTCATTTATTTATTTTTTTTTTAGATCTTTGTTTACCAAATTTTATATATATAATTTATCTATTTTTTTTTTATATAGTTATTCTGTATATTAAATATTTTTCATAGAAAAATTTCAGTTTCTTATTTTTAATTATTAAAAAAAATTCTATATAATTTGAATAATTTTTTTTTGGTTTTTTGATGATTATCCATTTCATAACAGTAGGCGATGATGATTAGTTCTAGATTACTAAAAAGAAAGAAAAATCTTATTAAAATTATTTTTTTTTTAATTTTATAATTTTATTTAAGATGTGTATAATTGATTATGAATATACTGTACAGATATTACATCCTTAAATAAGTATTATCGAATTATTCCCAATTATTTAATAATTTTAGTTGAATATTTTATAGATTTAAAAAATTGTTTTAAAAATCAAAAAGGTTAATCTTATTAAAATAATTAAAAGTATATTATTAAAATAATCTGGCTAGCTGGACTTCAATTTTAATGTGAGATTTGATAATATTGCTGATATGTTAGTTTTGTTACAATCTACTTGTTTTAAAAGTAATTCATCAACTCTTTTAAGTTTAATACATTAAACATTATTTAAAGAAAATAAAATAATATTCAGATAGTTTGTTTGCCGACATCTTTATGTTCAGTCACAAAGTTTCAATTTTATAATTTATTAATTCTGTAATAAATTTGATTTAATAAAATATAAAATATTTTTAATTAAAACGAACCTATACAACTAAACTAATCAATTATTTCTCGTTGATGGAAATATATAAATATAAAAATAATCAATAATTGGGATTAATTCTTAATTTACTAAAACCAAAATGAACATGATGCAAAATTAAAAGAAAACAAAATAATTTGTTTTGGCATGAAATTATATACAGATTTATTTTTTATAGATTATCTTATTCTCAAATAAGAATTCTCCATTTTTTTACGAATTATGTGACCTATTAACAGATTTTTCGCTTCATTATCATAATATTAATATACAACAAATCAAAATTATTTTTATAATTTAGATTTTCGAATATAAATCGTTCCAAATTGAAGAAAATATTACGTTTTAACTAAATTTTCTATATTTCGCCGAAAAGAAATTTTAATATTAAATACATATAATACATACAAGTGTAAACATTGAAACACGACGCTTTTGAAGTTTTTAGTAGATTATTTTGAAATTTCAAGTACATTTTTTAAATTGATTTGATGTACATTTATATAATTACACACAACCGGAAGCTAAATACTACCCTCGACATTTACTGAAATATTTAAATTTTCTATGAAAATTATTTGCACTGCTTAACCAGTTAAGAAATTCTTACTTCGAAATTGTTGGATAACATTTAGCTTAGATGAAAATGAAAAGACCAAAATTTATTTTGCTTTCAAATCGTGAAAACCGGTCTCATATTTGATTAATTATAAGCATTTTATGGATGAATGAACTTACGGACGAAGAAAATAAAAATGCCTATTCCGTTTTATTCATTTCTGATGGAAAACGGGCTATAAGCAAAATGTATAATATTTAATTCCTAGGAGAGTTTTTTAGCTCTGGTCCAATGACAATCAGTAACTTAATGTTGGATTTTATTTAAGAGAAGCTAATGATTAAAAAATTGTTTAAAACTAAATTTAAAGATTATAAAGATGTAGATATGTATGTACATTAATGTACAATTATATGAAAAATGTGAATTAACTCATCAGGAATTAACTCATTAAAACTAAAATGCCATAACTTATCATAAAAAAACAGTATTTTATTGATAAGTTATGACATTATTTGATTTTATTTGATGATTTGATGAGTTATATCGTTCCTGTTTTTGAACAGCTATGTGATTTCGACATGCCAAAAAAATCAAAAAAATTTATTTTTTTAATGAATTGTGGCCTTCTGGATTCAAAATATTTTTTAAATTTTGATGACTTATATTGACTTTAATAAAAGTTAAGATTTATTCTTTAATTTTAGAGACCTTAAGATTTTGCACTTGTACTTAACTTTAATCCCTGAAGCCCGCAAAGACACAAGAAAAAGAAGGTTTAAATATCTGAAGCTCCGCAGCAACACGTGATCAAGGGCTTAGATCCATTGAGAAAAAGGTGTAAATTTGGAAGCTCTGCAACTTATTTTTGGAGTAATAAATTAGTTTTGATGAGTAAAGTTCTTCTTGTTTTTTATGACTTATGTCATTTGAAAACAACTTATCAAACATTAAAAAATTGATGAGTTAATTGATGAATTAATTCTTGATGGGTTAATTCACATAGCCAAATTATTAGATTTTTTTCTATAAAATTGTTTACCATGCGATTTTTAAAAAGTTTTAACATGCATTAAATGAGTTTGTTATGACATACCTATAAATTAGGTTGGGTTGTGTAGCTTACTTTAAACTGGTTAGTGTGTGTTTTTTAAAAAAAGGAATATAATGATTAAATGTTGAATTTCTTAAGATTGGTTTCGCTTATTTTAAAAAAGGAAACAAAAATATTTAAAATTTTAAAGATAATTTTTATGTCCTCTATAATTCTTTAATAAGCCAATAATATTGAATTATATATATTAGTTGAATGAATGTGAAAATTTTTATTTAGTAATTTTTATTAAGAAATTTGAGAAATTCAAATTTTGATATTATTTTGATTGATTGTTATTATATACTGTTTTTCTAACGTAGATTTATCTGAATGTGAAATGTTCAATTAAATGAAAGCATCAAAATATTATTTAAATTTTGATATGGTAATTATTTTTTTAATTTGAACATATTTACATATAGATTAAGAATTAATAAGAATATTTCTCATTTAATTCAAATATGAATAATAATATTCAGCTAGGTATTATACTAAATCAAAGCTCATATAAACCATCAAGATATTTCAACCAAAAAATATGTCAACAAATACATGTTTTAAATACTGTGAAGCATGATATTTGATGCATGATCCGTGCCCGAATTTTTTCCTTTGTTATTATTAATTTTTTCATGTTTGAAAATTGCTTGCAAATATTTCGACGACCACATCGTTTGTTTTGTTTTCTTAAATGGTATTCTTTCGATTTTTAATTATTTCCATTAAGGAATACAAAAAAATCTTGTGCGAAGAGAACAAAATAATGCGTTGATGTTGCTATATAGTTTTAGATTTTGGAAATTTCCTATTTGTATGGCGTTGTAACTTCTCAAATGTTAATTCTTTGATTAAATTAAATTTAAACAGTTTATATTAACAATTTATATGCAATGATTAGTATTTTGATTCCGTGAATTTTAGTATCAAAATTAATTAAAAATTTTACATTTTCATTCGAGAAAAAATTGTAATATTGATTTAAAAATAACAAACAAATAATTAGAAACATCTTTAAATCTGTCAACTTCAAATCAATACTTTGATGCTTTTATCTAATTCTTAATATATATACAATAAATAACATATTCATTCATGTCATAAATTTAGCAAGAATTGTAAATTTGATGTTTTGAAAATATGTATTTTTTAGATAGAAATAATTGCATTGAAATAGTTAAATATGTATATATAGGAATATGTATGTAACTACTATTTCTATTGAAAAAAATAAGGAATAATAATTAAATGATTTTTATTAAAAAGAATTAGAATTTTTCACTATGTATATTCTAAGTGGATAGAAATATTATTATTATTATTATTATTATTATTATAAAATATAGTACTAATATGTATATAAATTTTTGGCTTTCGATAACTATATAGTTCTTATTACTAAAAAAAAATAAATCAAATAAATTTCAATTAAGTAATTATAATAATAGTGAAATTAAAACTTTTATTTTTGTAATCTTTTGAAATCTATAACTTCAGTGAATCTAATGATGTAATTGAAGAACGCCTAGATAAACCCAAAGTTGGGGGGCCACTGACCAGTGATGTTGTACCAAATAATTTGTACCATCCAATAACAATATTTGACAAGTTTAAATCATCTAACATTATTTGTGCAACTCCCATAAAAACCTTTTTTTCTATTCGACCATAATCACCCCAAACAGTAACCTAAAAAGTTATTAAATATAAATTTATTGTTATCGTTATGAAAAATTATTAATAAAAAATTGTTTTAATGGTTCAATATAAAAATTAATTTGTCTATAATATTCGTTTCATGAACTGCTAAATATTTCAAAATTTAATGAAAGAATTCAACAAGCTTTCGGTAAAAAAGTAAAATAATTTCATAATTAAATTAAATTAAAAAAAAATTACCTGCAAGATACAGCCATTAAATGGTTCTTTGAATGCCAATTGTTGCTGATATAATGGATCTAATGTTCTTCTAGCAGTCGTTGTTTTAGATTTATCTATGCATTTCTTACCAGATACTAGATAAACTTTAACATATGGTGCTGGAAGCATTTTAGAACCTGGTTTAGCCTTACAAAAAAAAAAAAAACAAATAAATTTACTAAAAGCATCATACTGACTTATAATTAAAGACTTTACCTGCAGACCTCGAGCACGAATGACCTCTACTTCTAAAAATCCTTTTTGATGGCACATTGATAACTGAATGTCACCTAACGACGGTGCACCTAACACCTGTCTTCCTACTAATTGTCCAGGACCTAAACCATCTATAAATTCAGACAATTGGCCTTCATTCATGCGCAAGGATGGCGACCATCTAGTTATTTTATAATTAAAATGGAAAATTTTAAGTTTTATATTTTCAAAATTATGTATAAATAGTATAATATTTTATGATCCATAAATCGTGTAAAAAATTCAAGCAGCAATCATTTAAAAAATTTACATTGAAAAAAAGAAATTCCCAAATATGGTTTTATATAATTTTTTTTTTTTAATACTAGAAATTTTATTTATTCTTTAATAATTTTTTAATTTTCTATTGTTTAAAAATAAATGTAAGTGAAACACTTATTATAAGCAAGAAAAAATTTTATCTTCCAATAAATTTTTCTTAACATTTTTATATCATATGAAAATTTTCGCTTAACGTGAACCTAAATTACATTAAAAAATTAAATATATATAAATTCAGTATCATTTACTTTATTAATTATACTGCTTCAAATTTTTCACACATCGGATTAAAATTAAAAAATTATCACAATAAAAATGGGTGATTAAAAATTTTGAATAATTTTTGCGTATTTTTTTATTGAAGCTAAATTGTACCATAGATTAAGAATACACATAGATTGTTAGCTTCATACAACATTATTTTTGGTATTTTTTATTTATTTATTTATTTATTACAAATGCTTAATACAAGCGAAAAAAAATCCTTATAATAATATTAAAAAAATAAAAAATAAAAAATAAAAAATGTGTTAGTAAAAGAAAATAAAATACGTGATAATTATCAATATATGAAAAGAATTTTATTTAGTTTTACCATTGAGTAATAATATTTATAAGAGGGTCAGAATTCATACAAGTAAATTTCAGAATTTTTTTTTCAAATAACTCAAGAATGATGACAATATTTTCAATGTATTGAATAAAAATTTCACACTCAAATGTGTTTATTCTTAATACCATAATAAAAATAATAAAATTAAGAATAAACACATTTGAGTTAAAACATTTTACTCAATACATTCAAAATATTGTAATAATTTTTGAAAAAAATTTACTTGTATGAATTCTATCCCTCTTATAAATATTATTACTCAATGGTTTTACTAACACCTTCACATGAAAATACCAAAAAAGACTGAAAAAATGTTGTATGAAGCTATAAATCTTTCTGTATTCTTAATCTATGATTGTACTTATGATAAAATGAAAATATTTAAGATCAATTGGTGTAAAAAATAAAATAACAATGAAAAAAATTAATGATAATGTACTAATGAAGTCGTCATATAAATTCGTAGTGTTTTTAATTTTTTTTTTTTTTTTTTACAGGGAGAGATAGAATTTTTGATTTGTGACATATTAATTTGTGATACATGCAAATATAATTTTTGTTGTGATTAGAACAAATTTAATATTTTTATGAATTTAAATCCAATAAAAAGCTAAATAATTTTGATAAATCAAAATTATTTCTTTTACAGTTTCAATTTTAAAATACATAAATGCACATTTATTAATAAAAAAAAAAAAAAACTAAAAATGTAAGGCATAAAACATTCCCCAAACTTTATATTTTTTTGAAATAATTTTCTAAAAGTATTTTGATCGTTAATAGAAATATTTTACTTAAATAGAACATTATTCTACGGTTGAAATTAAATTGATACAACTTAAAAATTACAAATTTTTTCAATTGAGATTTTTTAATTATTTTAAAGATATTTTCAAAGAAAATAGGAGGGCTAAGAAAGCAAACACTGACTCTTTTTATTTTGGGCTAAAATTTGCTATTTGTACTAAAATTTTTTTCTTCAAAATAATTCATTATAAAAATTTAAAATAAAATTTGATGAAACGTTTAAGTCCCAAAATATAGTTAGATGACGCGTTTAAATCCCAATTTTCATATAAAATTAAAACAAAAAAAACTATATGCTATCCTTGACTAAGATCTTTTTTTTAAAATGTTTTTTTTTAATGAATTTAATGTTTTTTTTTCAATTCTTCCAAACTGTAATAACAGGAAAGGTTGTCACATTTTTTGAGTCAACAGTTATTCGCCAATCATAACGATCAAAATACGAAAAGAAAATTAAATATATCCATTAATTGGAGGATGGAAATAAGGCCGCGGGAAATAAGGCCGCGACGTTTTTTTGTTGCGGTCTTATTTCATTTTGCAAAATGAAATAAGGCCGCGAAGATTTTTTCGCGGCCTTATTTCGTTTTTCAAAATGAAATAAGGCCGCGAAAAAATCCTCGCTGTCTTATTTCATTTTGAAAAATGAAATAAGACCGCAAAAAATTCCTTGCGGCCTTATTTCGTTTTGAAAAATGAAATAAGACCGCGACAAAAAAAACAATTATTCGGAGGGCTAATTTCATTTTTATAAATGAAATAAGGCCGCGTAATCTTGTGAGGTGAGCACACAGGGTAGGGGGCAGCAGGGCGGCGGGCGGGCGGTTGGTCAGTGGGATTTGCGGCTAGCGCCGCAAATCCCACTGACCAACCGCCCGCCCGCCGCCCTGCTGCCCCCTACCCTGTGTGCTCACCTCACAAGATTACGCGGCCTTATTTCGTTTTTCAAAATGAAATAAGGCCGCGAAAAAATCCTCGCGGCCTTATTTCATTTTTCAAAATGAAATTAGCCCTCCGATTAATTTTTTTTTTTGTCGCGGTCTTATTTCATTTTTTAAAACGAAATAAGGCCGCGAGGAATTTTATGCGGTCTTATTTCATTTTTCAAAATGAAATAAGACCGCGAGGATTTTTTCGCGGCCTTATTTCATTTTTCAAAATGAAATAAGACCGCAACAAAAAACCTATCGCGGCCTTATTTCCCGCGGCCTTATTTCACTGCGCCCCATTAATTCTATATTTTAAATTTTTTTTATTTATTTTTTTTTGCTTCAACCATTAAATTTTTAATCTAATTTTCACGTGTAAAATACCATCATATTTTTATTGAGACTTACCAACAATAGCAAATTTCTAAGTTTTCTCTAAACATTTATTATTTTTCACAATGAAACATACGAGTACATGCATGCAGAAATCATAGCAAATAATATAAAACACTTGTAGCAATCTTTCAGATGAAACTTTGAAATGTAAAATCATCTTACTTAATTTTCAGTAACATTTCTATAACGTGAATTCGCGCTTAACCTTCTAGAATTTGAGGACTTTAAAAAGATTTAGGTTCACAATAAAGTAAAGCATTATGTATATTTATGAAATTATTGTTTTTGGATTTTTTTTTGGTATATCTAAAATAATTTTATTCTTTAATGGTTGTATGACTTCGGTAAATAATCAACATAAATTTTTTGATATAAAAAGTTGCGCCAAATCTTTAAATATATAAATTTGAAAAATTAAAAAAAAAACCAGCAACCGTTAATTTTCGTATTTAAATGTTTAAAATCTTAAATGCTACATAAATTCACTAATCCCGTATTGCAATGCTTCAAATTTCACTAATCCCGTATTAATCTTCGCTTATGGATGTGCTTTGCAAAAAATTTGTTGTCCCTTTTTTAGAGGGTGGTAAAATTCATTGCAATTATGAATGAATGTCACGACAGTTTAATGAAATTCATTGCAATGTAATGAATTTCATTATAATGTGATGCAATTCATTGCAGAATTCGTTAAAATACATAATCGTTAAATTCTAATAAACATTTCAATGAAAAATTATTTTTAAACAGTATTTTTTTTTTTGCATTTAAAAAAACGCATTAAGAGATAAAATCCTGAAAAGATGAATTAAAAAAGTTTTTATTTCTGTAGATGTTCGATTTGATGTTCAAGCCACGATAAACGATAACAGCTGCGAGCATAGAAAGAGAAGAAAATGTTTATATCCTTTCCAAAGTTCTGTTTATGATGCAGGCGCAGCGCGTCAAAAAAAAAAGCCATGATAAAACGAAAATAATTTTCGTTGCTATTTTCGTTGGTAAACTTTAATTTAATTTCGGAATGTACATATTAAAATTATTATTTACTATTAAATAAATTTTAAACACTAGTTACATGTTGTGAGTTATTACATCCCATAATATAAACACAATAAAGAGAAATATTTGATACTCAATTCTTTTACAGTCGCTCTAATAGAAATATTTATCACTCCTACATAAACAAATTCCAATAATAACATAAAAATTTTTGATCATTGATTATTACCGATTTAGTTTTTGAAAATTAGTGGTACCAAAAAAAAAAAAAACAATTAAAAAGTTCAATGAAGTTGATACAAATTTTATATATGAAGTAACAATTCATATACCTACTTATTAATGTTATTTTTGTAGTTACAAAATAAATTTGTAGAAAATTTTGAAATTGGAGAACAACCTGTAAATAAGTAGGAATATCTGTTTAAATTTGATCTCCAAAAATTATATAAATCTCAATTCGTTACGCATATTAATTTTTAAGTTTACCTGCCCACATATTAAAAACATATGTCAAATTTTGTATAATAATCTTGAATTAAAAATAAATATATTCAGAGAAATATTCAAAAACTAAAGCAAAAGACCTTCGTCTACCTACACAATAACCCTAAGATTCTACACAAATTTTTATTAAAAATTAAGGATTCCTATTATATAGTATTTAATATACAGATACATACTTACACACATATATGTACAAGCAGATAAATAAAGCAAATACATTTTAGGCTCCAAAAATAAAATCAAATAATAAATCAAATAAATCAAAATATATTTTTAATTTAAAAACCGAAAACGCTTTGAACGTAAAACTATAAATATGTACACACGAGGATCTTTAGGGAACTCAAAAAACTTTAAATAATAAAATTTAATTTAACATATTTCCCAGTTTAATTATTTTATCTTCACAAAAGGTTTCATTTCCAATCGTTAAATTATTATACACACAATTAAACTCTTTGAGGCGAGAAAGATCTTTTTATGACGCCGTATTAATTGGATACATGTATTTATAGTATTGCATTATATTTCCGAAAAAAAAAAGAAAGTATTTTGCACCTAAATTTAGATTTCGATTTTTGTATGATTGTGTTCACTGGTTGGCAATTAATTTATTAAAGTAATATAACTATTACTTGGAAGTGTTTCGCTTTATTTTTAATATTGGCTTATTTTCGCTTTAGTTTTATTGAAGGCGAAATATTTATTTTCAGATTAAAAAAGTTTTTATCAAACAGACAGAAATCAAACGAGTAGCGGAACAACGATGGAGATTGGCAGCCCAGATTGTTTTAGTTATTTTAATGATATGGTAGTAGCATTAAATAAATAGGTTTTGTTGTGTAAAGAATATCAATAGATCGTAGTGTATAGAAAAAGTTTTTTCTCGCTTTACTTTCATCTTCTATCCTATTCTTCTTCTGCCAAGTTGTTCTGCTACCCACCTTAAAGTACTAAATTTTATTTTTAAATTCATGGATTATGTTTTACGAAATCTATTCAAATTGAGCTTCTCAAAACTCTAATGCATACAGGAAAAATATTATTTAATCAATTCGCCAGTTGATGGATAGTACCTAAATCTAAACAGGGAATATAAAATGGCAATTCGTTGGAGATGTACATACTTAATTTTAAAATTTTAATTTTTTTAATGAAAAACTAAAAATTCTTAATCTATATTACAATATCACATTAAAAAGAATATAAATTTTGATTACACCAATAATTAGACAAAAAAAATAGACAAAGAAGTGACAGATTACGTTTTGACAGAGATTGTGTGTGAGAGAAAGAAAGAGAGAGATAAACAAACTTACGATGAGCCATCAGAACTGGTTGAAATTGAATGAAGGCTCCCAGCACGATAAGATCCGTAATTTGTTGAATATGCTCCCGAAGATGTAGATGGTGCAACTTCACTTGATCTTTGAATACTTCCAGCCGATCCACGGCTAGTGCGCTGTTGCTGATAATGCTGAGGGATTCCTTGATCTTCCGATTGGCAAAAAAGGGGAGGGTAATTACTCTCAAATATAACATTTTGACATTTATGTTTTGTATTATACTTTAATCAATATCCTTGTTTTTTGTTAAAATAATTTAAGAAAAAATACAACTATTCCTTTTATATACATTATGTAAATTTGTATATATGTATATTAAAAATCGATTGTTCCCCAAAATAGCGAAAAAACGGCGATTACATCCTTAACCAAGATTTAGCCACAATTTTGTATATTTATAACGTAATTTTTCCTCAAAAACTAAGCAGAGAACAAATAAACTATAAAAAGCAAATATAATTTTTAAAAACGAAATATTAAATTAAATACGATATTCAAGTTTATAAAAGACAAAATCAAACAGCCACTACTTCATAACTTTTTTAAACGGCTATTATATTATAAATTTGATTTCAATGTATGTATAATTTATATATATATAAATTTATTTTTAAACTTCTATATATAGTGTTTTAATAATAAGTTTTGAGAGAACGCTGTGATTGGTATAAAAAGTCAAAAAAAATACTAATAACATAATATTAGCTATAACAACTTCAATTACATTTTTAAAATTATTGAAATTTTTACAAATTTTTTCAAAAATATTCTGAATTAGCTTAGTGAATTCTGCGACACGAGCTTAGTGTTACATTAATAAATTAATCTTGACGAAATTTCATAAAACATCCTGATTGTTTTTCTTAATTATAAGTCTTAAAGAATTATTTGAATAAGTTTGGATCTGGTCATCTTCGGAAATCGAAAATACAACATATATTATAGATATTGGAAAAATTTTAACTTTAGCAGACACTTTTATTAATGCCGTGTCACCATTCATTGGAGGTGTAATATAATATTTTATAAAAGAAATGACTGTGTAAACTATACCATCACAGCATACTCCAAAAACATTGACATTTATAAATTGTTTCACATTATGTTTTGGAAACTAATTGAATCGATTTTATTTGCAGTTATTGGAGAACATGAATAATAAAAATTATATTAGGTATCACAATCTATTGGCTATGACTGAATTTCCTTAATAACAGTTATGTAGGAACATAAGTACATACATATATGATTTTATGAAATTGTTTTTATTTTTTTTCTATTATACTTAAGTATTACTTATATTATGATCAAGTAATTATTTTAAGCATAAGTAATTAATAAATTTAAAATTGTTAAATGTTTAATGTAAGTTACACTTATGTACGTAATATAGAATAGATAATATATAGATCATTATAAAAAAGTAATATTGCAAATATGAAATATATAATTTTCATTATAAACTAAGTGTAAACATTATGTATAAAATTACTAAAAATATAAATTTAAAGTGAAATTATGTAGAACAGTACCTATTAATTTAATTCAAATTGTAGGTACGTACATGTTGTATACTTAATTAATTAGTACATATTATATTTAGTATGAGATTTTATGAAATTGTTTTTAATTTTTTTCTATTATATTTAAGTATTACTTATATATAATTATATATTATGATCATGTAATTATTTTAAGCATAAGTAATTAAAGAATTTAAAATTGTTAAATGTTTAATGTAAGTTACACTTTCATGGAATTCTGAAATTTTGTTTAAAAAACTGTGATGATTTTATGGATGTTGAAAAAATTTCAGGATTCTTTTTAAGATTAATTTATATAATTTAGTAAAACCTCTATCTGAAAATTATTAAATATTTAACGTACAAAACTATAAGAAGGTCCTGTTAAGGATGTTCCCTATCAAAATAACTCTAAATAAAATCGACAATTTGAAAGCTTTTGATATTACTTAATTGTTATTTTGTGAAGATAATGAAAATTTGTGTTTTCTAAATATGATCTATTTCTCCCTGAAGTAATTTTCATGTTACCCTTGTAGAATAATCCAGTTTTTCTCATAGTCACACCTTACAATATTTCTTTAAAAAAAATTTTGTTGTCAGTACTTATAAAAATAAAACAAATATAAATAAGTGTCTTAAAATATAGGTAAACAAAAACCATTTTTTTTAATAATGATTTAAAATGATATTAAAAATGAACGCAGAACTCAATAAATGAAGATATAACTTTATGCAAAATATTCTAATTTGCTAAAATATACTTTTTTTTTGTAATTCGAACCTGTCCCCTTCGGTGAATCCTTCTCCATCGTCTGAAGCTGAAGAGCCTCGTGACAAGACTCCTCGAACTTCACCAGGCAAAACTTCTTCACTTCTATGAACAGTAAATGAATTTTTACCCCGCTTGCCAAATCCCATTCGCCTTTTTCGACCTTTGGTATCATACAATGTTTATATATGAAGAATTATATAAGTCAAAAATTATTTATTTTTTTGATTGTAAGTAATAAAAATAAAATATGTACATAGTTAGAAACATAGATATTTAAAAAAAAAAACCTAAGCTTAATCAAATCTTATGAATTGAAATAATCAGAATCATAAAAACTGTGTATGAAAGACTATCTCAATATAGTTGCGGGAAAGAATCATTTTCTTAATATTTTTATATACAAGAAGTATAGTATATAATTATTCACAATTTTTTTTAGACAAATGATATTAAAAAATCGTTGGTACAATATTTTTAATAGTTCAAAAAATTTCTACCACGGTTTTGCAATTAACTTTAGCAGTAATGAATGAAATTACATTTTAATCTCCGAATGCAATTATAAATCGTAAGTATTAGTTGTTAGTATTATTATCTTATATATATGTAATAGAAAAAACATTAATTCACATAATGAGATAATTGTACCGCCGTCCTCTCATAATAATTCATATTATATATGATATTGCGAGGAGTATGCTATCTAAAAGTTCTTAAGAAAATTTCGGGTTGTTCTATCACATTTGAACTGTATAAAAAATATTTGGTTTTCCAGTGATATTTTAACTGAACAGTTTTGAACAAAATACTCAATAATTAAATCAATATCCGTAATTAAGTGCACAAATAAGCAATAAAATTAATATTGTCATCATAATTAAAATAACAAAAATTCTGGTGGAAATTATTTTAAAACGCCCTCAAACACCGTTTACAGGCAAGGAGGTATAAACATCAATTTCGAATTAAACATTCTGTAAGGTTTTTGAAACTGCTAAAAATAGACTATTGTCTGTAATTCTTGAATTTTTTTTGAGTTGTTATGTATTTATTTTTTAATCAAGGTATTTGGTATTTACTAATTTTATTTGCAAAATTATATTGTTTGCACGTAAAGTAACAATTTAAAATTTATTTATTTTTTTATTTCAAATATTACTTTCAAAACGAAATATTTTCTGTTCCTGACTATTTCAAATATACTTCCTTTAGTTTGTATTATCATAAATTTGCGTAAATATTAATCACCTGTTGCTGATAATTGGGAAGTTGAATTACTCTTTTTGCCCATTCCACTTCCGAATTGTTCACGATTTCTGCTTGTGCTGCCTGCATCACTTTTCGGAGATCGCTGTTCGGAAGGACCTTGCTGTTTTCTCCTGTCTGGGTTTTGAAGGCCGACTGCTGTATCAGAAAGGCTACCGTCTGCAAGAAAATCATCTGAAAAAATATTAAATTAAATGTATTGATTATTTTTTACAATTAAACAAATATGTACTTTACCTATTTTATCTTCGGGAGTTCCATCTGCATTCGATATGCTTCGACTAAAAGAATCACCACGATCATCCCCTCGATCACTTGAGCTTTCTAAACGATCGGATGTTAGACGATCTCGATTTTCACCACTTTCTTTTAATTTACTAGCTCGTTCGGCGACTCTTTCTCTATTTTCTGTTCGCCCACTACTACTATCGTTCGAAGACGCTTTTACAACTCTTATTCTATCATCATATTCACTGTTTTCGATATCAACATCAGCATCGATTGAATTGCGTTTTTGTTTTGATGTGGTTCCGTGATTTGTCGATGAGTTTGCAAATGTAGAAGAAGAAGCATTATTAGCATTTCTACCACTACTTGGACTATTTCCACTAAAACTATCATTCTCATCATAAAACAACTCGTCATACTCATAGTACTGAGGTTTTTCATTAATACTAACGGAGTATCGATCTGGTAAGGGGTTTGAACTACTTTTTACACGTCTAGCACTATGACTACTTGAGGAAGATTGTTCTAACTGACTACGACTACTATGTTTAGCTAAAGAACGACTAGAACCAGGCGTAAGCTTTACTTCTGAGGGTGACAACGGTGGAGATCGCGTCTTATGACGTTTTTGATCTGAAACCTCCTCGTCAAAAGTTTCATCGAATTCAATATCAACTGGTTCTGGGCGTTCATCATGCCATATCTCACCACCTTCCAAAGAGACTTGAGAGCCTCTTCTGGGATGTGGTTTTTTATGCCGATGTTTATTATAGCCACCAGTATGTGCGTCTAAATAGTCTGCAGTTTGATGATGAACTATGTCAGCAATGTCAGCCATTTTGTTGTGTCCTTTTTCAGATTCGTTTTTTAAATTTTCGTTATCACTGTCTTTTATATTCTCATCATTTTCATCTGTGTTATTTGGTTTGGTACGTTTTTGTGGAGATGGAACATTATTATTTTCTTTACGAGTCTTTGCTGATACTTTATTTAAGTCTAGTGATAACGTGTTCCGAAAAAACTGGTTTCTGCGATCTGGTATATCATCGTTATTTAAGTATGACATACTTGAACGCCTTTTCGGGCTTCGAAAACTTCGAAAAGCTTGAACTGATTTACGTTTCCAACCAACGTCGGAATCATAAACAATATTAACGATACGATCGTCAGTCACCAAGGAATGTGAATGACTCAATGGATGATATTCGTCTAGTGAAGCCCCCATATGTGATTGTCTAATATTAGTCTCCGAATTGTATTTTTTATCAATTCGGTGTGGACGGTCGTCAAAGTATTCGTCTTCATAATGAACGGTTCGATATCGTGGTGAATTACACAACATTAAATCGTCATAGTCTAAGGAACGTGAAGAACTTTCGTTATAATATTTGCCGCGATTATTTTTCTTTAGTATAGATTGCAAAGGTGGAACTTGTGGCAAAAGCCTTCTTCTAGGAGTTATAGAGGTCTGATTAGGAACGTCTGAATAAAAGGCATCTTGTGCAGTGGCTCGCGCCAATCGAACGGTTGATCTTGGCGGCCCTCTATAGTCCAAAGGATCAAAAATTGGTCCTTTCTGCAATATTTGAGAAGCAATATCATCGTTTTGAGGCCGAAAAAAAAAATTATTAGAGCTACCCATTTGCGGCCCAAACTCATCTGACATAAACATATGTGGCAGTGATGGCTCTGATGTAGGGTGAAAATTATATAATGATTTATTACGCATATGAGGCGGTAAGGATGATGAAATGATATTTTCAACATTGTTGCTACTAATCAGGTCATCAGAATGAGCAGAGGGAATTTCATTTCTAAGGTATGTAGGGCAACAACTATTGTTCGCACAACAACATGGGCATTGACTAAGAACACATTTTGGTGAACAAATTAAACACTGACTACACTGATGTGATATTACGGGATCATTTTCATTTAATATCGGAACATCGGGTTGGAACAATTGTACAACTGGGCTGTTAAAATAATTTAGGTTTGCGAGATCTTTTTGCGAAATCTGATGACCACCTAATGAACCACTACGTTGAAGTGGATGTAATGGAACAGGGTTATTAAAATGTGGAAAGCTTTGAAAGTAATGAGGTAAATTATGGTAATGAGAATGGTTGTCGTGAGAATGGATCAATGGATTATGAATTAAATTCGCAGCGTGCTCTTCTTGATTTAATTGTTGCTGCATTAGTAATTGATGTTGTTGCTGCTGTAGCTGAAGTTGCATTTGTTGAAATTGGAATTGCTGCGATGGTGTTAATTGCATCGGTTCTTGTATTAACATTGGGTTTTCTTGTTCTAAGTTTTGGATTTGACGAAGATAACGATGGTCTTCAAGCGAATTGGGTATTAAAAATGATTCAATTACTTGGTGTTGAGGTGGCAATATTGGAAATGTTGAGGCAGGTGGCATAGAGTAGCGCCCAAAAGTGTAGCGCCAGTTATGTGGCATACTTCTGCATAGTATGTCAGTAAGTTAATTAGAGTTTTTATTTCAAGAAACTTAATGTAATTTTCATTTTTAAATGGAGTAAAATAAGTAAGCATATATTTAGATTCGGAGTTAATATTCGAATATAAATTGTCACAAATTTTCCGTAATTGAATTAAATACTTCATTTTTATTTTCATATAGCATTTTTAAATAAGTGTTTTTAAAATATTTATTCATAATGTGATGTTGCGTTGCATAAGACAAAAAAAATTTTACACAGCTTTCTACTATAACTTTGGAAAAAAGTTCATTTTACATTAAATTTGTGAAATTTGTAATGTAAGGAACAATAAGGTACAACAAATAAATAATTTTAATTAAGTAAAATATATTATGATCAGAGTCCTTTCTGACTTTAGGCCTGTTAGATTAAAGTTTTCGCTTAACTATTACGTTTTGATAAAAAAATTCATCATTACCTCAATCCACGTGAGCCTCTTGGACGTTCTGATTGAGTTGATAATGCACTTGAGGTAACACTAACTACTGATTCCATGTCACTATCACCAAAATCAGCCATAAAGTCTTTTTCTGGTGATAATGAATGACGTGGACGATAACGTGTGTCCATTGAATGTAAGTCACTATCAGATAAACCAGTGTAGTGTCTTTCCCAACCACCCATTCCTGTACTTCGATATGTAGCTTGGTGATGTGGTTGACGTGTACGATGACGTCCGAAACGACTACCTGGCAGGCGTTCCTCAAAATCTGGTCCAAGACGTTCCCGTATCATGGCACTGCGAGATGTTTGAGGAACCTAAAATTATGAATTAATAAGAGTTTATTTCCTCGCTAAAGTAGTAATAATTGATTTCTATGCTAGTTTTTCAAGTCAAGATAAAACATATTGTTAAATTTTTTTTTTTTTAATTATGCTTACCTGAGGCAGCTGTCTCTTTTTTGGTGAACCTGTAGGAGTAGCAGTAGCTGATCTAGATTGGAAACGTTGATTATAATTAGCGGCTGTCGAAGATGATGAAATTTGTTGCTGTTGTTGTGATGAAATTGGAAGAACTGGATAATCAGTATAACGATCGTCTGGCGGAGATAATGAACCTCGTCTTGGACTACTAGATCGATGATGAACAGATGCTTGGTGCTGAATAGAATGATGATAATTATCGCTTGGAGCCGCCGAATGACTACGTTGACCTAAGCTTAGTCCACCGTTTCGACGTGACGGATATATAGAGGAAGATAAAGATTGCTGCTGCTGAAAAAATTTAATTAATTATTAAAATTTGAACATCGGTTTATAAAAGGGAATGTAGGAGATGATTACGTTCTAAAGCAAAAGAAATAAACGCAAACATTTCGTTTGTATCAAATGAATCAATGAAATAATGCGCAAAGCAAACTATATGAAGTTTTAAATGTGAAAAAATATTAAATGGGGAAATTTTTGTTTTTAAACGTAAATATATATACATGTATATATATAAATATGTATAATAAAATCAAGCCAGAATGAAAACTGTTCAGAATAAAAAACGTACGAACGTAGATCAATTTTATCACACACTAAAATCGTTTTCCTGTCTTAACTAAAAGCAAATGTATAATATTTTAATGTATAATATGTAAGCCGATTATTAAATTTGTCCAATGCACGCAATATTAAAATTTTAATCGAATACGTTATGAGATTAGAGCGATTTTTATTAGACAAGCTCACGAGGATTTTTTTTTTTAAATTTAAGTCATCATTTTCTAATAAAATTATTGTATTTTATTATGCTTGAAATAATGCTTAAATTAAAATAAACAAAAATGAATTTGAAATTCTTTTTTTATGTTAAAAGAAAGCATATCTTCAAGGATTAATGTTTTTTTTAGATATCTATTGAATATTAATTAATGTATTTTGAAGTTATTATAATATGAAAATCGATATTTAATTTTATGCCAAAAAATAATTAAAGGGAAATAGCAAGGAAAGAAAGTCGGTTCCAGACATTTTTGCGCCGAACATAATTTTTAATTCACACGCCCGACTTCGAGTGTAATATGACAAGACAATATTTTTTTTTCGAAGTTTTTGATTTTTTTCACAACATTTAGTTTATTGTCGGAACTTCAAAGAATAAGTTTGAATTTTTTCAAAATTTTTAGAAGTTTGAAACGTGTTTTTTTAAAGTTCTGAATAAAACCTCATCATTAAAGTTAGAAAAACGGCTGGGCCTGACTATCTTCCGTTGTTCCACTAGACCCTTCTAAAAATTTCATCTTATGTTTCAAATTGCCCTGACGACTTTCATGGCTACAGCACAGTGAATAAAGTCAAATGTTTATTAATTTTTTTGGAGCCAAATTTGAAATAGTAATGTGATTATCGAACATAGTATAAACATTATTTTATTAATTAATTTATTTTTTTCTTTTCGGTAAATGTTACTTTCATGAGTTTTTAAATGACAATATTGATAATCGTGTAATCAGGAAAATCAATTTTTTATTTTTCGAATCTTTGGATTTTTTGCGAATTAATAATCTCGTGGCAAACCGAACTGTATAATATGGTGGGAATCGTTAGTACACTTACTTACAATAATAATCTTAATTTCTATGATTACCTGTGTATGATAACTTGGTGCAATGCCAGAAACAGTTCGATAATCACGTGCTACCATACCCGCTATTCTTTTTCGACCCTGTGGTGACATATCACGTCGCGAACGACGTTCGTACGCATCCTTTTTATTTATTTATTTATTTTATTTTATTTTTTCGAAATTTGGATGTTTTGTTTATATTTTTTATATGTTGTTAGCGAATTATACATTGAAATTTACGAAACAATCATGAATAAGAAATTACATGAAAAGAGTAAATGAATAAATATAAGAAATTCCATTAAGATGAATATTCCAATAATAATTTTTAGACTAATTTTATATAAGTACTTTCATAGTTATATAATGAAAACAAACAAGACATAATAAATTAGTATTAAAATTAGTAATAAACATAAAAATAAACAGATAGATATTCTAAAAAGTAACCATTAAATAAAATTATTATTATTTACATAAAAAAAAACTAAAAATGCATCACCTAACTACATAGAGTTTAATGAAGCTTTCAGAAAAAAATATTACCAATAAAAATTTTTAGCTATTAAAATTAATATTTAGTCAATCTATGTGCAAATATGCACAACATTTTGAAAATTTTATGTTTTTCTTCTTATATTTTTCGTAAGAATCAAGGTAGAATATGTGAAATTGATAAAAATTTTTAGTTTTTTTTTTCTTTGAAACCTGGTCTGTGTATTCGTTTTAAAATTTTTGTGTATATAGGAACTTCTAAAATGATATATTTTTAATAATGTCAGATATTATTTATAATTTAACGACACGAAATAATAAATTAAAATTATAAATCTTCAAAATACTCCAAGAAAACAAAACTAGCTTGCTACCATTGCTTTTTTGGTTATTTTGAGGCGCGACATCTGGATCTCAATCAAAAAACCATTCTTAAAGTTTCACTTAAAAATATATTAGAACTCTAGCTTTTGTGAAAAAAAATTTAGTCCTTAGTTAGGTAATTTTATATGTTTTTCTGAGCTATAAGTATAAAATTTATTTCATACAGCAATGAATCACGATGTTATACCATAGATAAACAATTAATTATTTCTTTATTATTTTCACTCAATATTTCGACCAATTCCAGTTCATCATCAGGAGAATTAAAATTAATATTTTGCATAAGGTCCACAATTTTATTAGAAAATGTGTTATTGTATTTATGACATATTTTTTGGTGTGTTTTATAACCTCTGAACACCAAAAATATGTCATAAATATACCAACATATTTTCTAATTGTGGACGCTGTGCAAAATATTAATTGTAATTCTCCTGATTATGACATGGAATCGATCGAAATATTGAGTTAATATTTAAAATAGAATAATTTATTGTTTATCAATGGTAAAACAAGATAATTCATTGATTTATGAAATAAATTTGATATACAGCTCAGAAAAACAACGTAAAGGGTAAACCCTTCATATATTAATTAATCTTTATATCAGGGGTGAATGTTAATAATTATATGGAAAAAAATTTTAGTAAATTTAAATAAAACTAATTAATTTCCAATATGAAAACTCCACAAATAAATAAATATGATAATTATTAATATTTTATAATAATTTATAATAAAGTGAAATTTTTATACAATTGCGTTCGAAATCAAACAAAATTTTTTTAGAAATCATAATAAAAAAAGGGTAATAGTTATTATAAAATTACATTTAATAATGTTATTCATTAAAAATAAAAGTTTTATGAAAATAAATAATTAATAAAATGCATTAACATTATTATTATATTTAATTAATTCGTTGTTATAATGTTAATTTAAATTAAAAAAGATGAAAAATATATGTTTTCAAAACGATATTTCGTGATTGATCTTCATCTGTTGTACTTTTTAAAATTATTTTATGTCATATAGTTTCTTTTAAATAATCATATTTTACATTATATTTTATTTATTAAATTATTAATTTCAATGAACTTAAATCTAAAAATTTTCATAAGATAACCGCTCCAAAATTTAAGATTTTCTTATTAACATCTAATGCTATTAATTTTTTTATTTATTTAATAAATTCTTTAGTTTATTATAACCTAATATAATGTACAATTATTAAATATATGTATGTTATGTAAATGTTTATGTACATCAAGATAAAAATAATTATAATGTTTATAATAATCGTGGTTTTATTATAATATTATGTATACATTGTAACGCTTTGGAGAAAAGATTAAATATATTAAATACATGGGTACCTAGAATCTTATGCAATTGGCACACTTTTATTTTTATTTAATGAATAAATATCGATCTTATAATTAAATGTTAGAAATCATAGTTCTGCTCCCTAAAAATTTATTTTTTAATAATTTGAAATAATATGAAAATATTCAAAATTTTTTCAACTTAATGAATGAAAATATTTTTGTTTGAACAATAGGTATATAATTAAATTTTAATGTTTATTATGATTAAAGATCTTTGATTTTAATTGAAAATTTGCCTAACAAATCTATTTTAATCGTGTCCTCTTCCTATAGTAGATAAAAATATATAATATATATATGGTATGGAAAAATATAAAGATATTTTTTTAAGGATATTATTTTACTATAAAAAAAATCACGAAAATATTTAGAGATTTATATCCACAGTTTATTACTATATACGGAAATTAAACTAAAAACATTATGATATGGTCTAGATCTTCAATATTGTGAAGAAATTAAATTTGAAAAATATTATCTTTTCAGTTTCCTTAATTTCGAGAGCTTAACTTTTTGTGTTCATTGTTTTTTTTGCGACCAAAACAATTAATAAAATACTATAGAGAGGGATTTAACTTTAATCACAAATTTGGATTTTTATACAAAAATTTAAATTCGGTCATCATTGTGATTGTAATTCGGCGTTTCTTTGATTTCAGGCAACGGATGCTAATTTTTCTTCATAAAAGAAAATTGTTTTTGTGCAATTTTTTTTTTTGCTTAACATAATATGTAGTGCAGATATTCATTTTTTATAATAAAATAATAAAAACATTAAAAGTATAATTTATATACAATTAAATTGGGAGAAAAAATAATAAAAGATATAAAACAAATTAAACCCAGCAAGAAAGAAATAAAATTCAGAAATTCACAGAAAAGACAAAGACGAAGAACATATACATAACGTTTTTTATAGTGAATCAACATAAAAATTTTTTTTTCTTCCACCGTAGAAAATAAAAAAAAATCTAAATTATTAAACCACATTTAAGATTCCAATGCAAAGTAATAATTTATTTTTAGTTGTATTTTGTTTTTACCTCAGGCGGTGGACTAGAAGAGCTTCCTAATGATGATATACTGGCACCATCACGGCCAGTTGTAATTCCATCAATATCACACTCAGATGTTGTATCTGAGTCACTTGCACCTAATGTAGTACTAGGCGGTGATAAATGATCAGTTGGTGTTAAAATCATATCCAATTCATTTAATTCATCTCTACGTAACTGTTTTATATAAAATTATTTCCTTTTCATAATTTCAAATTTTTATTTAATTAAAAATAATTAAACTTAAAAATAAAGGTTTTACTGTCTACTTAGAGTATTTTTTTTTTTTATTCATGGCAGGTTTCTTTATTGTTTTAGTATACACTGTATATGGTTCAAAAATGGCATAATATACTTAGTTTCAACAATATTATATTACTCAAATATAAAATGTGTAAATAAAAAGGTACATAAAAAAATCAGTAAATAAAATAAATAAATAAATAAGTATCCTAATAAATAAATTTCAAACATAAAAAACGAAATAAAGTAAATTCGACTTTAAAAATAAATAATTATATATTATTGACGCAGCATAGAATATATATTATTGTAACTTTGTAGTCTACTTAAGTTGTAGACATTAAAATAATCAAACATAATTTACTTTTATAGAAGAGATCATGTTAAGCCCGGTTTGTAAATATTCAAAATTAGTGTAATAAATATTCAAAATTTGAGTAAATATTATCATTAATATTCAGATATATCTGATATATTAAGTTAGTTTGTAGGTAAAAATAGGAAAAACTAAAATTAAAATTACTAAATAAAAAAAAAAGGTAGAATAAAAGAGATTAATTAAACATTTTGTATAATTATAGTGAATTACTGAAAATTAAAGAAAAATTTTCTTTTCTTTTTTACTTTAAACTTTATAGTTCAATCGTGGGTTTTTTTTAATGTTAAGATTGGAATAACTAATACATTTAAAAAAAAATTTAATTATCAATTGTCAATTCAGATCTTGAATATTATGTGTGTAAAGAAAAAAATGTATCGAAATTTTTTATGAATAATTTCCCATTCTATATGGTTTTTAATGATTTTTAAAATAAAAGTTATATAACTTGATTATTAAAAAGTAGAAATAAAATAAGCCAATTATTATTGCATAATGGCAATATGACAATATGGTCTAGTAATAAAAAAAATAATTTTTGACATATTTTAATAAATTGTATTTAATTTTTTAATCAAGTATTACTCATGAATTAATGATAGTATAATTAAACATTTTTATAAATTAAAGTTTTTTCCACGATAAAACTTCTAATTAAACCTTAAAAAACTTTTGTAAAACCTTTCACGATAAAAATTAGTATTTAATTCATATTTCAATCCATTAATGGTATACTCAACCTCATTATTTTATAATCCTTAATTTAATTTATAATCCTATGTGCTACGTACATATTACTAAACAGGTGTATATTGTTATTAAATATTATTTGTTGTTTTAACTATTAATAGCTTTATTTAATATAAATAAAATTAAATCTAAAATAATTTAATTATTGCCCAATTATTTTATTAGTATGGAAATTAAGCTTACAGAATAACTTATTTTGCTAATAGGTACAGAAAATTTTAAATAAATTCTGAACAAAATTATTTAATTTCTTTATTCGAAAAAAAAAAAATTAAAACTTTTTGATAACAATTTAGAATATAGTTATGCGAAAAGATAATATTTTAATTTTACCAAAAGCGACAATAATGATTTTTAGTAAAATTATTACTTTAAAAAACTCGAAAGCAATAAATTTCAAGGAACTTCAAAAAAGTTATTATTAATATGAAATATTATTAAAGAAATATTATAGAATATCTTCTAAATATTCTCCATAAGTTAGCGATCAAAAAATTTTATTCTGGGCATTTTTCTTGTCTTAATATTTAATTTAGTGTGGAAAAATTTTTTTTTCATATTTTTAATGAGAAAAAAAATTGTTAAGTAAAATTTAAAACTAATATGTATTAATAGTTAAAATTGCAATAATATATTATAAATGTAAATTGTAATATTATGTTATATGTAATATTATGTTATTATGTTGACCATTTTAAATTTTAAATGGATACCTGTTTTATTTTATTTTAGTTTAAAATAACCTATTTCAAAAATCGATTTATTATAACGTAAAAAATAAATAAATATAACGTACAATGTGACTCGGTAATTCTTGATGTGGTAATAATGTATACCATTCAGCTTCGTCGTCCAAGATATGTTGCGTCAAATCGACTAACACTTCTCCTAAAAATTCGGTGGTACCATAACGTGTATAATCCCATACCGAAATCTAAAATACATTAAAATATTTCAGAGATTTCATTCAAATCATTATTCACATAAGAAACGCTTAATAAACGAACATTGTATCTATTGTATCAAATTCATTTATTCAAAATTAATAAAATACATTATTCTGGAACTAAATTAAAAAATTATGGAGATAAACTATACCGTGGCCTCAAAAAAAAGATCTCTGATTGAAAAAATATGGATTTGTTTTTTTTGAACCCAAATGGCACTTTTTATGCATTTATGTAAAGTAAATCTAATTCAGTGTTTAAGTCAAGGAATTTTTATCAAAATAGATTTTTGCGGTTACAATAACTTCATCACAAATAATAATTTACTATATATTGTATTGTTCTTCATGGGGCACAGCTACCTATTTTCTGGAAATCGATAACTTTTTTGTTTACGTAATTAATTTTTTTACAACTCTTTTTCTATTCACACTAATATGTACATTCAATTACAAAAACGGATTTCTAATTTGAATTATCTTCCAGTTAAAAAAATTAATATTACCTCTAAACATCTATGATTCAGATCAAATCTTCTAAGACACGGGTAGACAAATGTTTGACCCCAGCGTGGTTCACATGTATTGGCTAATGTTTTAGTTCGTCGTTTAGTTTTATTACCACGATCTGGTAAAAGGAACACCTGTAAAACATAATTACAAAAATATAAAATAATTTATGATCACAGATTTATGAATCAATTTGATAATCTGTGGTATTGAAATATAAAAATTCACCCAACAATTGTATTGAGAGACTACTCACTTTTACATAAGGATTTCTAGCAACACCGTTCGATCTTAATGATAAACTCGTTGCACACACAATTGTTACAACTAATTGTAAACTATTTTGATCATAACCTAATTTTATTTGTAATCGACCATCTACATTTGCGTCATGAACACTACCAATTCCTACAGCTGGATGTTGTTGGTGGTGGTGATGATGATGATGTGCTGGCAGTGATTGTTGGGAAAGCTGTGATTGGTTTTGAATTCCGCCAGGACCTAAACGTTGACCACCAACAACACCACCACAATAACGAGATGCTACATTAGCTTGCCTTGCGGCTGAATTTAAATCTGGCGAACCAGGCGATGTTATTAAAACGCTGGGCTTATCACGATGAATATCTATTGTGTCAACTGAAAAACAAACAAGTTTTTGTAAATAATAAGATTCTAATATGGTATGAATGTAAATATAATTTTTTTTAGAAACATACAGTCTCATTTATTTTAAATTATATAATGCTAATACGTATTGAGTATATAGACTGATCGTTATTATATTAATTTTGTAACATAATCTTATTAATTAAAATTCGCATTAAAAAATAATAATTATATAAGAAAATTTAAAATAATTTAAAAATTAAATTAAAAATAGTATTTGTGATTATAATTTATAAGAATAAATTAATTTTTCCTTTGTTTTGTGTTTTTTTTAACCATGATTGTAGAGTAATATCTTTAAGTTTGACTAATTTACATGATTAGATAATTAAATCATCATTTTTATATTTTTTTTCTAAAATCATTATTTTGTTTAAATTGCAAATGTTGCATATGTTTATGTGCTTTCATCATTTGTTACCACAATTATGAAACAGTCAAAATATTAAAAAATATTATTATTTGAATTAATAATATCGTAATACATAATATTTCATAGTAACAAAATAAAAAAGCAGAAAAATAATAATGCTATTGTATTTTATTTGAAATTAGAAAAATATAACATATGCAATCAAAATTTTGAATTAGAACTTTTTATTTTAAAACATAATAATGTAAGTATTCTAGATTCGACTCATGACCGAGATAGGTCGCATTGGTCGTAAAACGAATTGTATCAGAAAAAAAAAAAAACGACTGTAAAATTTTTAAATCAAATTAATATTAATTAAAAAAAAAACATTAACATGAGAGAAAAAATCGGTCTTAAGTGTGAATGGTCGTAACTCGAATGGTCGCAAGTCGAGGAATACTTGTGTATATTTTTTAAAATATTACTCTACTATCTTATTTGTTTGTGTTTGTTTACTCTGAAGAAACAGTAGGTTTATTTCTATCACAGACTGACAAAAATCATTAATTTTCTGACTCAATTTTCATAGTATTTTTGTTTGCTTTTTTAAGCACATTTTATTATGAGTCTAAAAAATGAAGAAATGATCAGAAAAATGTTTATGAATTTGTACATAGTTGATACAAATCCACAATAATTTTATTTATAATTGGGGATCTGTTTTGTTTTATTGATTTATTTTAATGTTACAATATACGTAACTCTAAGTAAAGAAGTTTATTATAACATTATTCTTTTTCAGTTTTGTAGACCGAAAAATTATACTATTTTGTTAATATCACAAAACATAGGGAACAATATTTTTATATTCGAATACAAAATATTTTACTATTCAACTATGTAAATTTTTTACTATTGAATTTTACTATAGTTTAGTTTAGAGAATATATACATAATGTAGAATTGTACCTTTTCTACGATATCTTGTTGGTGAATGCGATTGTCTCCATGAAGTTTGTGCAGCTCTACGAGAGGCTGCTATAGATCGTGATACAATTAATTCGACTTGCGGCTCATGACGACTTTCTGTTATGATATCGTATAATTCTTCTGAATTTTTATGATATAACGAATGACCATTCCATTCAATAATTTCATCACCTTTTATGTGTGTGTATGTATGTGTTTATGCCAAATTTTATTTTACATATTAAATTATGTGATTTTTTAATTAATATTACATATAATATCACAATATTGTTGAGCATTGTTTTTGAACGGTAGGAGCATTATAGACAATTTGTTCAACAATTTTATTAAATTTTTGAGTATTTTGTTAATCAATTTATTAAAGTATCCAATTTTTGTTTTTGAAAACATAAAAAGAAACAATGAAGATAAAATTCTTTTATTAATTTTTTTTATTAAACTATTTATTATTCCAATTCAAAAAAAATAAATAAGTAAAAGTATATAATAGGCATAATAAAAATAAACATAAATCTATTATAGAAATTTGAGTGTTTTGTGTACATATATTACGTATATTTTAAACAGGTTTACCAGAAATTTAAATTAAAGTCCTTTATGATTATTTCAAACTATAATTATATACTATATGTTAATATTCTCTTAATTTTAAGAAGTTTTCAAATTCAAGAATATTTTAATGTTGAAATTATATAATAATAGTTAAAAATTGTTGCGACAGAATTATAGTCTATTATAATAGTCTACCTTTTAAAAGAGTGAATAATGGAATGTATAATGGAGGCGATTAATTTTAAAAATAACACAGACTCATTATTGAAAAATCTATTAAAAATCTAATTATTTTTGCAAAAAAAAAAAAAAAAATTTACAAATTATGTTTCGCAAGAAAATTAAATATATAAAACGCATCCGAACTTTTTTTCTAAAATTAATAATAATATTATTTTTCTAAATATTTGCTACATATTAATAATTTTAATTAACATTAAGATTTAATTTCAAGGTCCTTTGTTACAACAACAATTTTTTTTTTGTTTTTTTATATATCTAAAAAAAAATGTTTAAAATTTTTTAATTTTTTTATTTTTATTATTTTTTTAAATCCATAAAATAGACAAAAAAAGACAACAAGACTACACAATGTTATATATACATTCATATATGTATGTGCATTCTTAACCTTTTTTGCCCATTATTTTATCGATTTTATCTTTTGGTAACCTAATTTTTCATTCATCTAGCTTAGCATGTAAAAGAAAATTTTTTGTTCTCAGTTTCATTGATTTTTTTTTTTTTCAATTATATTAGACACAGAAAGAAATTTATTGTTAAAATAATACCAATTCAAGAAATAAAAATTGAGAATACGATAGGTAGATAGGTACATATATTTAACTTCAATATTTTGTGTTACATGTATATATTTTTCTTTTATTTAGTTTTGTAGTTTTCTTTTGTGTTATTAAACTAATATACATAGTCTGCAAACAAGCGTAATTTTATTTGAATTAGCTTTTAAATTAAGTTTCTTTCGATTCATTGAAAAAAAAATAAATGTTTTGTACATCGAAAATAAAAAGTTTATTTATGTTTATTTAAAGCTGAATTTACACGCATCGAGTGTTATAAAATTTGCTGAAAAAAAAACAGAAAGAGTTTGACAATTTTCTTACGGAAATTATTTGCTCCCATAAAAGCAAAATGTTTCTATAAAAAATATAGTAGGTATTTTAATTATAGTATTTTTTTAAATTTTGCAAATTTTTTAATATTTTTTTTATATGAATCTTCAAAAATAATTTGAACAAATTGATAATTAATCATTTTATTTAAATATTTGCATAATTCAATAAAAATGAATTTCTGAGCATTTATCTGAACATTTATTATTTATTATATTAAACAGTCGCAGTCTTTCACTTTATAAAATAGGAAGGAATTTGAATACATTGAATTTTCGAACTGTCAAATAATTTCATCTCAATTATAAATTAAAATATTCTCTGTTTATTTTTACCACTTTTTTTACAATATATATTTTGTTCATAGTGTTTTTTGGCAAAGAGGTTCGAATCAAAATTCTGTATGTTAAAATTCTGTATGTATGAATTTTGTATTTTCAAAATTGTGTATATCAAAAGTCTGTTTGTTAAAGTTTCGTATTTTCAAAATTTGTATTTTCAAAATTCTGTAATTCAAAATATTGTGCTTTAAAAATCTGTATGTTGAAATACGGAATTTCACGTACAGAATTTCAACATACAAAATTTTAAAATGCAGTGTTTTCAATAAGTCGTCCTGTCTGTCTCAAACTTTTTGAAAATAATAAATGTTCAATCTGTATTTCAATAGCTTTTATTTGCCGTTTTTAGCATTCGATATAAAGATTCAAAAAAAAATCTATTATTTAGATAAAACAAGGGAATAACAATTAAAGACTCTATAGTTTTTAATTTTCATTAATATTAAAAAAAATGGAATAAATATCTAAGTCTATAGATTTTAATTTTTCGCAGTATTATCATTGAATCTAATTTTACATATCTGTTAATAAATCTGTCAGTTTTATGATAATTTTTAACTATTATGAAATCTAGCTTTTTATAGATATTAAATCATTTCAATATCAATGGTAAGTTACATTGCAACTAGACTTAGACACACCTAGACTTAGCCACACTCAAAGTTCAATCCTTTCATTTTTGGTTATACATAAATATTTTAATAAGTATAATGCGATTTTGTATTGATAGTGTCATTTTTATTTATTTGTAATGAGGTCAAACAATTTTTCTTTATCTCGAAAATTAGAACGAAAAATGTTCTTCAAAAGAATTCCACTACTAATTATTTCGAGGATAATTCATTCTTCACGATTTATATTTTATTGACTATAATATTCATATAACTATCAAATATATTATTAATGGAAATTGTCATTTTCAGAGAGACTTTTAATTAATCCCTACATAAAATAGATTGGCAATAATTTTTTTGTTTAAAGTATATATATTTAATAGCAAAAAATTCATGTTTTATGAAATTTTTTTTACAATCAACGTATTAATTCAAATTTTTAAATTAACATTATTTAAACATTTGGATTCTGTTGAGGTCATTATTACTACTAAAAACATATCTATAACTGCAAAAGGTATTACTTAGTAGATTTACAGTAAAATATACCTCAACAAAATTTCTGAATTATGATAAGAAATGAACTTGTATATATACCATCTTTTCTTTTTCGAAAAAAAAAATTGGAGATTTATGAATTGAATGTTAGAAAGGAATCAGAAAAATATAATCGAAACAGTTACATATAGTAAAGCATCTTTGACATGTCATTACACAGAGATATAAAATGTTGAATTATAAATGGTATTTATCATAAATTTACTTGGTACACATTTATATTTGATTAAAAGCTATTATATATATTACTATAAAAAATTAATTCCGAAAATTTAGATTTTATTAAATATGACATTTATAAAAGCATAATAATAAAATTTAATTTAAAATTACAACTATTTTTAAATGAAGACTTATTTTTAACATTATCACGGAAAAGAAAAACTGAAAAAGTAATGTTAAATCTAAATTAAATGTTATGACTTTTTAAGTGTTTTCTGTTTTCAGTTTTATTTATTAAAATAATAAAAAAAAAAAAATTAAATAAATTATATATATTATATTTTCATGAATTTACCTGGTTTAATGTGGCCCTCTAAATCAGCTACAGATCCGCGTTTAACTTTCTCAACAATGGCACCACGATTATTATTACCAACAACACTATTATATGTTTGACCGCTAATAACTTTTAATCCTAATATATCTTCGCCATCATAACTCTTTCTTAATATCATATGGCCAATCATACGAGTATTATCAGCTGATACTTGCCAGTTTACTGGATTCTGAATTTTTATAATAAATTTTTTGTTGTTTTGGTTTTATAAAAAAAATTTAATACTCAAAATTCAAAAAAAAATTGACTTTTTCATATGTTTAATTTTAATATATAGCTATATAAAATAGTATATATTATGTTTGTACATAATATATTTTCGTTAAACAATTTATATTATTATAAAAACTTTTTTAATTATCGTTATGTCTAAATTAAGCAATAATCCTTATGCACTCCATGACCATGATACTAAAATGATCATGAATAATCTAAATTAATTGTTTGAAATTTTTGTTTACGAATATTTAAAGAAAAAACCGATTTTAAAATATTTTATCAACAATGTTCCAATATAATTTTGAAATATGTACATATATATTTTTTTCAATATTATTGTGGTATATTATTATTGTTATCTATATATTAGGATGAAAAGTCAATTTTTAATTAAATTAATTTCAAAATAAAATTAAATAACACATTGTTAAAAGTACATTTATTTTTTTGTTCATTAAAAACATAAAATAATAAAACTGTTTGTTAAGTGTATTGTTATGTTATACAATGCTGTTTTTGCTTAAATTCTAATAAAAGTGACAGTTAGTATATAATAATATGTAATACACATTATATAATTAGAAACATATAAAGAGAAATTTCTCATTATTAAATCTAATAACACTAATTATATATTTTTTTTTTATTTTTTTTTTTATTTGTTTTGAATAAATGTTTTTGACATGAATATACAGATAGTTATTTACATAAAATTAGTAGGAGACAGTTAAATGAAGAAGATAGTACAACAGATGAAAATTTTTTGTTCAATTTTAATTTTGACATTTTTGGTATAAGATTTAACTAATTTAACTAAATAACACTACAAAAATTAGTTAAACATATACCTCCAACACACAACATATAGATGTAAAATGTAAAGTTGTTAATGCATTTAAAGCTAAATAAATACAAAAAAAAAAAGAAATATTATTAAAAAATTTATTTTAAACTTTATTATATTATTAAAAGATAATGTAAATAGAACAGTTGTTTGCACAAAACTAAATATTGCCACAAATCTGCATTTCTAGTTGAAACTGAAAAAAGTTATTATAGAATTTATTCTTCATTATAATAGTTATCGTTCAATTTTAGTTGAATTATTTGAATAAATACTTAACCAAGAGTTTTCGAGAGCTATTCATTAACTATTTCTGCATGATTTGTTGAATTATATACACTATTTACATATTTGTTTAAATGGATAAAGTTATATGCATAATAATATATTTGTTATTTAATGTAAAGGCATAAGTCAGCAATTAATGAATGACTTCTGTTTTGCTACATGATTTCTTAATTACTTTTTTTTTCGAAATCCCAATTAAGGTTCTAGAATTTAAATGTTGATTACTTTATCATAATTTGATTTTATAAATTTTAAATTTAAACCATTCACATGAGCCATTGTGGGCCATAAGTATTTTTATAATGAAAGAAAAGAGAACCTTTCTTTCACAAGTTACGTCTATTTTATTAAAGCTTCGGAAAAACTAGGGAAATTTTAAGAACTAATAAAAAATAAGATTAAATGAGCTGGTGAAAAAAAATCACAGCTTTACGTTACTCTATGCTACTCATCACTAAATATTCAAACAAACTATGATATAATGTGAACTATAGGGGGTTTAGTACGTTTATAATTTTCAAAATTCGCATTTTTAATTTTCAAAGTATGAATAGACTTAATATTAGCATTGTAAACGATTTGTATTTCTTTTATCATCAATGTTTTACTTTATCAGCCGTTTTTTGTAAAATATAAGTCACTACACATGTTCTTTTTTGATTTGAAAAGAATTTCTTACATACACAGTATAATGGTGAGATATTAACTTTCGAATGATGTTTTTGAAACTACGTAGTAGACCCCCTAAGAATTCTTGCTATAAACTATACACATCATAAGCTATTATACAAAAAAATATAAAACATGCAATTCTACCAAACAAAATTATTGTAAAAGCTAAAATATTGTTTTTAAACAGAATTCATTTGTATTTTAAAAATATTCTAAGTAGGTATATTATTATAATATACATACATAATTAAAAAAACATTATTTTTATTGAAAATATATCAATCAAATTTATGAAGGCAAATTACCCTTCAATATTAAAAAGAAGAAAATATTTCACGATTTTATTTAAAAACATGATATACTAATAAATATTCTTTTTATAATATTTTTAAATGAACACTGCTGTTAACAACAACAGAGTAGTCTAAATGGGTCAAAACTTCAAGTATTATTTTAAGTGATTTTCCAATTGATTTTGATGAATTTAAAAAATTTATTTCTTTCTTTGAGAGTTTTTAAGTTTATTGTTATAACAACATTATGCATAATGACAAATCATCATAATATTAAAAACTTAATTAGAACGACAAAGTCCACAATAATAATATCTACTCGGTACCTATATGTTTTTATTAGAAATTCCAAAAATTTGTATAAAAGCCAAAAAAAAAGTTTTTTGGAATTTTAAGAAGAAATAAAAAACGTTTAAATTGTTTCTAATAATAATTATTATTTTTTGAAATAAAAAAAAATCGTTTGAAAAACGGCATCATATGATTACACATTATGTTAACGTTTTGTTGGCCCACTTTACATAATTTTTCTCATGAAAATAAAATCTCACAAAAAAAAAATTCTACTAATAGTTCTATGTTTACCAAATAAATAAATGTGAACTATTTTAAAGCAAAGTTAGTTCCGGAATTCAAAAATAACTCGAATACATATATTGTAATGCATAATGACTTTGTTCTGGTTTTTTAATTATTTTTTAATTATCGTAGGTATTAGTTTTTTTTTTTTATTAACAAAAACAAATAAACTCAATATCCTTTGAAATGTATCCTTGAATCATAACTTTTATTTCTCAAAAAGATGAAAAATATAAAAAAAAAAAAAAAACAGAAAAAAATTTAAAATATGAATTTGAACATGAATGAATAATCTGGACCAAAGCCAGTATTAGAAATACAATTAAAAAATTATGAATTTAGATTTCATCATTTTCTAAAAGCAAAAAAAAAAAAAATGATTATATTGAAATAAAATGAAAATAATTTTGTTTCAAGGATTTATATAGTTTTTTGTTTTGTGCTCCAAAAGCGAATTGAAAATTGCTCATTAAAATAATCAAAACGAAAATTAAAAACAAATCTAAAATTTTGAAACTGGTAACTATTGTGTCTTTTATTTTATTTTATTTTATTTTTTATTTTTTTTACTTGAACAAGCATTACAATTATTATCTTTTTTCGTAAACCATATTATTTATAGACTTTGACGTATGTATAAGAAAATCAAATTAGAATTTTAATGAATTTTTTATACCAGTCAAAAAAGAAATAATAAGTGTTAAAATATATAAAAACAAATTAAAAAATTTTAACTGAACAAATTCAATCATAGACTTTATTAAATGCATAATTGATTCTTTAAGGACGTTAGAAATTCTGAGTAGAACTATAAATATTATGCGCCCATCCATAAAAAACATAATTCAAATTAAAATTAGTTTATAATTGCAAAATTAAAAAAAAAAATAATAATAATATTGTCTATGACTGAAAAATAATTTTATATATAAATTGTATGTATACTATATATATATATATTATGTTGCAGAAAACTTTATCGAGTATACAATTAAAGTAAAGTACAAAAATTCGTCTCTTTTATTGAAAAATACCTTCGGACCATCGCCACGATTTGAATCTTCACTGCTTGTAAATGTACTGCATGTATCAATACCAGAGTCTTTAGTAGCAGAATCTTGGCTACCCTGACGTTCTGATTCCCAGCGAGACCAATCATCTGAACTATTATTTGTTATTGTTGATAAATTTGTTTGTTGCTGATGACTACTTAATCTAATATTATTTAGTTCATTAGGTCCTGCTATTGTTGTCGCAGCAGCTGCTGTTGTAATTGCATTAATTGGTGGCTCATCATGACCATCAAATCGAACAGTTTTCTTTCTGCGCTCAGTAAATCGACGATTATCTTGAGCCGCTGATGTCGAATCATCCCAATAGGGATTATGTGAAGTCTCATTATTCGTATAACGATCGTATGAGGTAATGATTGGTTCACCTATAACTATTTGGGGATGTTTTTGCGGTATTGTAGTGTTCTGATATGAGCTTCCACCACTAATACTACTGACACCACTACTGCCGCTACTATAATTTGTTTGTAATATTGAACCTACAGTTAATGTCGTTTGTTGATAATTACGATTTTTAGCTGCAGCAGCAGCAGCAATTAAATCACGATTATGAATTTGCTGCTGTTGCTGTTGCAAATGTTCTTTCGTTAATTCTGAATAATATTTGGTTGATACTGACGAAGTTGAATGTCGATCATGATTAGTTCGATTAAATTTATTACGTTGCTGAACGTCTAAATAGTCACGATTTTTGTCATACCATTCATCGATATTATCATAATGCGATGATGTCGAACGATAATACGGATCAACTAAAAGCAATAATGTTTCGGATTTTGGATTTTGTTTTTAAGTGTAAAATATTGTATATTTTTTGTGTTTACATTGTAAAATCTAACATGAAATTAAAATAAAATATTAAAAATAATAAAATAAAAAATAAAAACAAAACTTTAAACAAAAATAATATTTTCTTACATTATTCTGTCGATGTATGTACTTCTATAATATCTACAACCAGAAATCACTTTTTTTTTAATTATTTGGGTAATATTTGTGACCATAGGCAAACGAGAAAGACAAATTGTTAGTTCGCGAATCCTTATATAATTTAACAAATTATGTTTTTGACGAAACTCTACACAGCACCAAGCAAAAAGAAGAAGATATTATTTTAACTTAAATTTTTTGAATAACAAAAAAAAAGCCAAAACTTAATACAGGAGCTTCAATTTTTATTAATTCATCCCTTTTATATAAATTATTATTAACGAATGCCGTGAAAAATTGGCAGAACTGGATAAAAAACTGTTTCAAAATTAGGAGCTGATGTATTTAACCGTAACACAAGTTTCAGATTATTAACATTTTTTAAGTAATTAAATACTACATATAATTAGAAAATAACTTTTTATAAAATAAAAATAACTTATTTTAAATTCAAATTCAGTAGTTTTCATTACAGTGACAAGATACCTAATAAAAATTTCTAAATAATTAACGAAACGAAGTTTTTTTTTAGAGATTTCTCACTGCTAATAATATTTACATTAAACTAAAAGTTATATAGTGGATTGTTTCAAAATAATTATAGATTTTTCCACAAATATAAGTATTTTGTATCATTTTATACTTATATAATACGTATATATTCTATATTAAGGTTACTTGATTCTTTGATAAGCGCTACTATAATGAGATAGACCCAAAAGTTAATTTTTCAGGAGAACAAAAAAATTTAATTTTTACTTCGCCGACGTAGAATGTCTATTTTTTGATACAAATCTACACCGACATTTTTTAGCTTTTCTACATTTATATCGTTTGAAGTGGTTGTAATTCGGTTTTCATTTCACCTTCGTTCTGCAATAGTCTAATTTTCGATAAAAATTGACTTATTTCAATAGTGTTTTTGATCAAAGATTCATGAAGGAAATGCTAATAACACAGAATTGCAATCTCATTATGGATAATTTTATTGTTATTGGTTAAAAAAAACTGTGCAAAAAGTAAGAACTTAAAATATTTGCTAATATGAATAGTACGGCACCTTTGATGTTTCTAGCAATACAATTTGATAAACAGGAATATTTTAACGTACTGAAAGTTTTTTGTTCATTGATTTCTTAGGAAAAAAATTTCATTAAATAATTCAAAGTTATCAATTTCAAATAGTTTTCTGAATTAATATACATTACATATAAATCTCTCTCATGTTCCATCCATGACTTGTGAATAGTAGAAATCCTTTGTCAACATGACAATAAAGGATTTCACTAACTCAAGCATAGAAAAAATTTTACAAAAATATCATACCAATAAGTTTCCTATATTAATAATTTTGCAAGAAATTATTTCAGCCTTTATGATTTCATATATTTAATATTTTTTAAATTGGAAATATTTATGTACTTATGTAGTTTTGACACATTTTCATGCAAAAATAAATAGTTTTAATTATCTTTTCAATAAAAAAAGAGGCACATAGAAGACACAAAACACATATATATTTATAAATTATCTTTATAATAAAATTTTATGATTTTTATGCAAATCGCCACACTTAAAAAAAAATGTATGTTTCACAAAATTGCTTAAAAAAAGCGATTTAAAATGTAAAAATGTAACAGATAAATATATAAGCAATAAAAGAGAAAAAAAAAATTTTTGAAAAGAGAGGGATACTTATACAGAAATGTTTGACATAATTGATTCATGTGTGTAGTTTGCAATTAGATAAAGTGCAGTAAAATTTAAGATTTTAAATAATAAAAAAAATAAATGAAAATATTTATTACTTTTATTTAATTTTTCGCGCTTTTTAATTTAATGTAGATAATTGTAAGCACCATCATTATTTTAATTAATAATAATTATAAATAGTCCATAATGATACATCTATGGAGCGCGTACACAGTCAAAATGAATTGAGAAGAATCAGACAATTTATTTTTTCGTAAATAGGATATTTTTTTAATTAATGATAAATTTAATATGTACATTATAAATTTCATACAATTATTTTACAATAGTAAAAATATTTTGTATTAATGTAATACGAAATAATATATAAACATTGAGTACTCATATATTATATAGTTTCGCTAAAACTTGTCTCACGGACCAAAAATTAACAAAAATTATCATCAATAAACAATTGGTATTTAATTTTATATTAAACTATTTATCAAATTTACGTAATAGAAAATTTTAAACTTATTTTTTGAAAACCCCGTACTTGATATAACTTTATTATAGTAATAAATATGATCATTATAGGCAAATTGGTAGTAAAAGACGAATTGATATAGAATTTTATATTCAGTTTCATTTATTGTAACAAATTTAATTCTACGTTCAAATTATAATGTATATTATAAACATAAAAAAAAGATTAATTTATTTTGTACAACTTCTACCACTCGTCAATTTCTACAAATTTGCCTTTCAGTGTTTTAAAATCAATAATTTATAATTCTGTGTATGCATGAAATTCTTACATTTTGATTATCATAGTCTCCAGTTATGATATTTTGCTCATCTGGTATTAAATTAAAGAAATCAAAATCAATAATAATTATCAATATAATTACAAATAAAATTTGTTTTATGTACATTATGTTAAAAAAAAAAATTTCTTTGAGTTAATTATAGATGTTGTGTCTAAAATGTGTCTCAATTTAATTTTTTATTGAATTTAAAAGATAATTTCACTCAAATAAATATTTTTAAAATTTTTCCACTCAATGTTTATGTATATATATATACTGAATATCTAATGTTGAATAATCATGATTTTTCGATCTTATTATTTTTTTGAATTTGTATCACTTTACAGTGAATTTGGGGATATACGGACAAAACTAATTACAAGAACCACAAAAAGAGAAAAATCAAACTGATATAGACAAACATTCAAAGTTGCATACATTATGTATGTATTCCTACAATACAAATTAGGATCGACATAACGGTATTATTTTCTATATACAGTAGGTAATTTTTATTGAAACTATATTATTTATTTATACATTTCTAAACTATCATAAAAGTATATTATAAAATGTAAAATATATGGTATAAGACAAAAATTAGGGTTCAGGTATTCCACAACCAAAATTCTAAAGTCACAAGTCATGATGAAAACTACAAAATTGGGAGGGCTTCAGATTAATTAACAATTATAGAAAGAATTTGCGCTCGAGTAGTCAAGTATAAATGAACGACACAAAGTCATTTCGAGAAAATTCAAAAGAATTTACCTTCAAGTACTTTATGGTGATTTCGAATTTTTATTAATTAAGTATTTATGTACAGGTGAATAATTGTTTGATATTTGATAACATTCTTGCTTTAAAACCATCACAGGAGTTTGCTTTCCTGGTAATTGTAAATATGTGGTAAGTGGGTACATATATAAAAAATGTATTGCTTTCTTTGATAAAAATACTGTTTTGATTATATCTCAGTATAATCAACAAGCGAAGATATACAGATATGTATAAAATTACTATAAACTATTTGATAATCTAATCATTAATTTAATTTCAATTAAGAGCCCTCATTGTGAAAAATTGCAAAAAATTGGTTCTAGTTTGGGTTTGATTGTAGGGTTACTACAATTTAGACTGAAGTGATTTTTTGATATGTTAGAGAGTATATAACTGGCTCCTGGGTAGGTGAGGCGGATTTTTTAAATTTTGAGTTTTTTGGTCCAAACGGGCCTTTAAAAAACTTGAACACATTTGCTTGGATTCTGAAGTAAAGGAAAAAGATAATAAAAAATGTCAAACGCAGAAATAAAGCTAAAATACCACTCTCCAGGGCTGGTGACGTGAAATTTTGAATTTCTTTAATTTCCTAAACAATTTTTAATTAATTTCATTTATTTCTAAGAATTTTTTAATTTTTTTGATAAATTACAGTTTCTGCACAGAAATAAAATTCAAATATAGTTTTGTGATTTTCTGGTAGAGGTGTTTTTCGTACAATTTTGGCGCATTTTTCACGGCCGTTTATTTTCTGTAAAATAAAACAAAAAAAACCGCAAAAATAAAAAACAGAAATAGCAAACAGAATTTCACATGGAGGGCTCTTAAGGCAATTGATTAACAGCGATTCAGAACCAAATAATAATACAGTGCGATAAATATTTATAATTTGAAATAAAAATATATAATTTAAGATTGAAAAAAAAAAGGAATTAAACGCTGAGCTAGCTTTAAACAACAAAATGCGCTGTTTGAATTCTAAACAATTGAAGTTAGAGAATTAAGAGCCCTCCATGTGAAATTCTGTTTGCTATTTCTGTTTTCTATTTTTGCAGTTTTTTTTGTTTTATTTTACAGAAAATAAACGGCCGTGAAAAATGCGACAAAAATTGTACGAAAAACACCTCTACCAGAAAATCACAAAACTATATTTGAATTTTATTTCTGTGCAGAAACTGAAATTTATCAAAAAAATAAAAAAATTCTTAGAAATAAATGAAATTAATTAAAAATTGTTTAGGAAATTAAACAAATTCAAAATTTCACGTCACCAGCCCTGGAGAGTGGTATTTTAGCTTTATTTCTGCGTTTGAGATTTTTTATTATCTTTTACCTTTACTTCAGAATCCAAGCAAATATGTTCAAGTTTTTTAAAGGCTCATTTGGGCCAAAAAACTCAAAATATAAAAAATCCGACTCACCTACCCTGGAGCCAGTTATATACTCTCTAACATATCAAAAAATCACTTCAGTCTAGATCAGCGGTCGGCAAACTTTTTTGGTCGTGGGTAAAATTCGCCGAAGATGAGATTTTTTTAAACTTATTGTGGGTCAGTGGTTTATGTGAAAGCAATTTAAAAAAAAATAGTTAAATCAAAAGTTAATTTATTTATTATCTAAGGCTTACAAAAACAATTGCTGGGAAAACTTTCTATTTTATATGCAATTGTTGTAAACAAAAAATTTTTATATGCAATTGCTGTATGGAAAAACTATATTCATTGATTTGGGAACTACTTCAAAATTTCGAAGCGGGTAACATGAAATGATGCTTTGGGTCACCCCGTGACCCACGGGTCATAGTTTGCCGACCGCTGGTCTAGATTGTAGTAACCCTACAATCAAAGCCAAACTAAGACCAATTTTTTGCAATTTTTCACATTGAGGGCTCTTAATAAATTTTATGATTTTTATTTAATTTCTTTGTTGTGATTTGAAGAACGCAGGATAATGAAATCAAAATAAAATCATGTGTACGGATACATTTTGTACATTTTGTTCTCAGGTTTGGAGTTCTCGCTGAACTAAGTATACAAGATTTAAACTGATGAACAAAGTCATTTTATTATCCCACTCTTTTCCACTTCTAATCTGACAAAAAAAAAACAAAATGTAGAAAAATAAGTCTAAAAGAGAACTTTTTTAAGCTTGAGAATATAAAGTTTAACATTATCTTAATTTTTTTGTATGGAAAAGTTAAAAATAACGTATAAATTTAAATTTATGTTGACATAAAAAATACGATATTATGCTATGTTCACTTTAAATTAAATGAATAATTTTAGACGTACCGTTTTATAATATATAAATGTATAATATTATTTATTAAATATTATCAACAATACGTTGATTGTTATTATTCTATAAATAAATATATATTTTTATAATTTTATATTTTCAAAATGAACAATAATGAAAGCATAAGGACATTAAAAGGATTTTGTTAACTAAAACATATCATATTGACAAAATAAAATAATTTACAATAAATTTAAAAATAACATCTAAATCATTTTTCTTTACATTTTGTGTAAAATTGTTGAATAATTAAAAATAAATTTCTAAAGTAATTTTAATTGTCAATTTTTAAATATTTCCATCTTCAAATACTGATATAACAACGTTCATTTGGCAGTCTAATGGAAAACTTATACTGTCGGCAACCAGAAAAATTTGTATCTGACAAGAATGTAAAATGTTCATTTCAGGCTTCCAATGGTAGTTCTAGATATTGCAAGGGTGACAATAATTTTATAAAAATTTCAAATGGCATTATAAATTATTTATGCGACATTCATTTATGTACCTTTTATTTATGTGTAGAAAATTATGTTTTTGAACTGAAAATCTTTATTTAAATATTTGAATAGCACGACAAGTTTTTAAGTATTTAATTTCCTCTGTTTTCAAATCGTTTCATATCCGTTTCTAAGATAAACTAGAAAAAATCACGTTTTTTTTCTGTTCACGCTACATAATAATGTGCATACATTATTATGTTGAAATTATTTGAATATCCTTTCAATTCCAAAGGTTTGGTTTCAGTTAATTTTTTTTTTTTTTCAAAATTTTGAAATGCACCCTGAAAGCTTTTCATATTTATTGAAAAATTGATTAAAAAAGCTAAAATTTGTTATATTTGTTAACTTTGGTTATTATGCAATGGAAATAAATTTATACAAAAAATTTTTTTCATTTTTTTTTACAAAAGCCTTACTTAAATTATAAACAGGTGAGATTATTTTTATATAGTAAAGGATGTTTCATTTTTCAAAGAAAGTGAAAATATTATGTTTCAAGTAGTATACTTGTAATATTTTAGAGATACCTATATAAAAAAAATGTAGGTACGTAAACATAAAAAACAAAATAATGAAAAGAGAACTTGAGGAAATTGTATTAAGTACGTAGTATAAATATAGAATATCCGGTTCAATTTAAAATCAAGTACCTAAATTGGAATCATTAATAGTAAGAATTGAAAGAAACGCAATGGAAAATCAGAGCAGGACAAGAGCATTATCGTATTAAAAATTTCAAAATATTTTTTGCTTGTGCTGCAAACACTTGATGGTAGACCATAGACCTAAGTACGTGATGAGATTATACTTCACCATATTAAGAGATTAATTTTATACGAGTTCAGTATAGAATTTGCAAGAAATTTTTTATTATTATGGATGAACTTAGTCTTAATATCGTTAAGACCGAGAAATAATAGATTGCATATTAAAATTGAAAATAGTTTGAAAAAAGTTCTCTTTAAACATGACAAGTACTGATATTTTATTTAAAATATTTTACTAATGCGCTCAGACAGATACAGAAGTTTTCAAGGTACTGAATATGTTACTTATAGATCTTAGCTCATTGCGTATTCCATATTAATAAAACTTTTAAATTTAAATTGGGTGTATTTTACTATATTGATTGTTAAAATCAATACTATAGAATAAAAAAACAAAAAATAAAAGTAAAAAGATTACATTGGCCTTGATATGGCTACCTAGAATGCAATAGCATGAAGGAAATATTAAATGAAACAAAAAAAATATATTTAATATAATTAACACATACTTATGTTCATCAGTGAAATTTAACTGATACGTAAAGAGAGTACTGTTCAGATAGTAAGATAAAATGTTTACAAAAAGGTAACGAAACAAATAAGATATTTTTTCGTTAAACTTGATTGCTTAACTTGGCTGCAACATTCATTATGCCTTGAGCACAGCTAATACCGCAAAGCAATTTTTGAAGGAATGTTCCGGAAACCTGTTCACAGCTAATTTTACCTGAAAGCAAAAAAATCATCTGCAAACAACTGCTTTTGTTTTTTTTATAATATGATTGTGACAGAAAAATGCAGCAAAACCAAATTTCGATGCAAAAGAAACGCTGTGAAAAAGAAACAAAAAAATTATTTTGTGACGTAGTCAATTCTTTCTGGAGCAAAAAAAAATAAATTCAGTTTTCTAATTAATATGAAATAATTTTAAGAAATTCTTTTTACAAAAAATCAATAAAATTAATACCTTTCGTTTTTCATAATTTTTATTTAAAATAAATAAGAAATAACGCAGAAAATCGGTTTTTACGGTAGCTCAAAATTGCTTTGCGGTATTAGCTGTGCTCAAGGCATTATTATGATATTATATGAAAAAGAAAGTGAAATCCTTCGCCTCGATAAAATATTTTTGTATAAAAGTTTAGATAGCAAGAAGAAAGTATCTATAAAGTTTTTAATTTTTCAAGTTTTGTGCGATAATTTTTTTTTAACACATCTTGAATTTTAAAAAAAAATTTTCAAAACTCTAGCGATACCAAACACTAGCGATACCATTTTTAAATTTGCTACTTTATTCCCCATATGAGCAATGGAGAAGCTCTAAATTAAATGTATCTTTTTAATTATTGTGATGATAATTCTAGACATAATATACTTAGTTGGAATTTTGTTAAGTATAAGGACATTAAAATTATCTACATGGAGAAAAATGTTTTAATATGATCAGAAATTTTTTATCCTTACCTTGTCGTTATTTCGAAAACAATATTTTTATTAATGATTATTAAAATATAATTCTCGATCTATAGAGATAATTTTATGAAATTAATTATTATTATTTTTGTTTTTTTTTTTTTGATATGTTAAATAAATAATGTTCTTATTTAAAGAAAAAATCACAAAGAGAAAGTTTTGAAATTCTCACTAAAAATGTTGGCTGTCCACATTTAAGTTTTATATCCTTTATGGGTTAAATGTGTTGTATCTATATCTATACTAAATTTTAAGACACTTGCAATATTTTAATTAATTTGTTGCCCCACATATTATGCTTCAATTAGTTCGCTCAATTAAGTTTTTTTTTTTTTGGTCTATAAATTTGTTTTGTTTTATAAAATTGGATTTAATTATAATAATTTTTAAAATATAAAATTTTTATTTTTATCCTTTTTTTTTATTTTTTTATTTATGTATTTAAAGTCGTTCTGAATAATAATCAATTAATTTCATTGAATCTTTTATTTTCGTATAGTTTCCAAATAATATTCTATTTTGAGATTTTTTAGCGTTACTGAATTTTTCATAGCTGAATAAAATTCAAAATGTCATTATTTTTTAATGTTATTGTTTTTAGATATTTCATTAAGATTATACGGGTACTATGTACTAAAGGAGAAACTGGAATAATAAATATATGTATTTAGAAAATCTATGATTTCAACGAAAAATATTATTGAATATCTTAAAAAAGTGAAACCATGTATAAGTTCTGACTATCATTTGTTGATATTTTTATCATTAATAATATGTCTTGTTGGAGTATTTTTATTAATTAAAATAGGTTAAAACAAAAGCATAGTACATATTTTCCTTTTTTATTTACTTTACTCCAGAGTATTTTTTTTTTATTTAACTATAGTTAGAAGCTTTGAAGTTTCTTGGCTTTGAAATGGAAACTTAAGAATTACTAGCTTCAAAAAGATTATTATATAGTAAATAGTAATTTTGGGGGTAAAGTAATTTTCGTTATTTTATCTATATAATACAGTTTATTCGTTACTGATTTGAAAAATCAATCAAAATTTAAATATATTTGTATTAAAAGTCGATTATCATTCCAGGGGTTTGAAAAATTTTCTTTTCACCAGTAACAAATGCGAAAAATATTTGTTTTTGCTGAAATAATTACATTTCAATTGTTAGTCTAACAATTCGCAGACTGTATTGTTTTCAAATTTATGTTATCATCTCCATTAAAATATTTTTAAATCGAAAATTATGGCATTTTTAATTTTTTTTTTTAATTATTATTTTAATTTAATCTAATTTTTATTGAATTTTATTTATGAATGTACACACATTATTTTTGCCTTCATATTATTTTCTTTATAAGTCTATATTTTTGATGGATTTTCTTGTCATTATTAGAATTTTTTTTTTCTTTTTAATAAGTATTTTTATTTCAGTTCTTTTCAATGAAAAATGTTTTCAAAACAAAAAAAAATATATATATATACATATATATATATACGAGTATAATGAAATATAACAATTATACAAGAAATATGTACATATTTCTTATTATTATTATTATTATTATTATTTTCCAGGGAAATTTTTTTTCATGCTATTTATGGCTTTTTCCCTCAAAAAAAAAAATAGAAAATAAAAATTTCGCATATGGAAAAATAAAAAAAAAAAATAATTGCTGATTTTCTTTTTTAATTTATTTTCAGTGTATTTATACGAAATTTTAATTATTAAAATATAGATATTTTTAATTATTAAATTTTGCAAAATTTTTTTTTATTTTTTTCTTTTTATTTGACAAATAATCCCACATAAATTTTTTTTTCTTACGTCCAAAATTACACAATAGTTCTTCCAAAAAAAACGCGTATATTTTTCTCCAAAAAAAAATAATATATCGGAAAATGTGAAAATATTTTTGTTAAAGTTTTTTTATTTTTTTTTGCAATATTTTATTTATTAAATTTTATTTTTTATTTTTTTTTTTCTTTATCAAAAATGCATAAAAATTTAATAATTATTGGTTTTTTCTTATTTGACCGTGAAAACTTTTGTAATATTCTTTAGTTATACGAGTATTTCTTTTGGAAATGTTAATTGGATAACCGTTGAAAATTGACTAATATTTGTTCAAGTTTTTTTTTTTTTTTTTAGTTTAGGAATAACTTTTTAATTAAAGTGGTGAAAAGTTTTATTTGTAGAATTTTTTTTTCTTTTATCGGGAAAATTTTTATGGTAAAAACATTGGCTACATAAAATATGAAAGAATCAAGGGCGAATTTACATTCAAACAATGTGAAAATTTCATGAATTAAAATATAGTATTTTCTTATTCAAAATATAAAATAAATATAAAAAAAAATTTTTTTTTTATTTAATTTGACAAATGAATTCACAATTGTCACAAATTATTGTTAAACTTTATTAATCCGAAACGAAAATATAAGCTTAAAAATAAAGTAGTGAAATGGATTAGTCTTATCGTTCTTTAAGTGCAAAAAATATTTGGTACGAAATGATTTATCAAATTGTGAATATTTTGATTATCTCTATAAATACCACAGTCTTATGTAGCGATAATAACTTTAACAAAGATGGAAATTCTCCTAAAATACAGAATATTTTCCATATCAATAAAAACAAGTGTTAAAAAAAGAAAAAAAAATTGTACTTTTAAATTTGAATGAATTTTTCTACAATTTTTATATTTACTATAAGGCTAAAAAGCGTAAAAATAAAAAAAAAAAATTGAATTAATTTTTGTAAATAGTGTAGTTTATAATTCCTATAAAAAGGGACAAAACTGAAAAGCTTTAATATTAAAATTTTAACTAAGGTTGAGTTTGCGCATTAATTGAAAATATTCTTGTGTATATTGACTTGGAAAATATTCTATGACATTTAAAAAAAGAAAAAGAAAAAAAAAGAAAAAACCAATAATGATATTATCAATTTATCAAAATCAAAAAGCTTTTTGAATGTATATTATATCTGTATGTATATCACATATTATGTTGCAATAAAAATATGGTGTGGTTAGTAGCAGTTGAATATAAAACAATAATATTTAATTATTTAAATATTAAAGCTTTTTTTATGTTGAAATCTAAGTATACGAATACATATATTACATATTATGTATAATCAAGCTTAATCTTTAAGTTTGATATGGAAATAGAGCAAATTCAAATCAATATATAATTGAAAAGAAAAGTGTTGATTTGTCGAAGAAAAATTTCCTTATTGCAATAAATGCAAAAAAACTAATTCAATAAATTAAAATTTAAATTACTTTTATACCTATTTAAAATTTTTATTTTAAAGAATTTTCATTTGTAACGAATTTAAAAAAGAAATAACAAAAAACGTTGGAACTTGCGTTAGACTTTAAATTTCAGATATTTTTTATAAAATTATAATCATAGTTGTAATTTTGAACGAAACATCTGAATTAAATTTAAATTTGAATTCACTACAATTCGTTTTATTTATGTATATAAATAGTTTTCTTCTGTTCATGGATCTTCTTGTAATTGCAAAATGATCTTTTAGCTGTTAACTGTTATCAGAAAATATTTACAAAGAAATAAAATCAAAAACTTCAACAAATATTATTTTCATCAGTTAAAGAAAAAAAAGTTTTCTTAGTTCTCGTTGGGGGCCAAAAATTATAAATTTATAAATACGATTTTCTTTAGATTTTTTTTTTTTTAGATTTTTCCTCTTGAAATTTATTCTACATTGAAAAAAGAAAATCAAGAGTAAAAGGCCTATCGTGTACTTGTTACCATCATTCTTCGTAATATCAACGTCATTATTCTAAAGAAATTATTTCTAAAAATATATTTATAAACATATAAAACATATTTATTTATAAAATTTTATTATCCTTTTTCTTATATTATGTACAAGAACAAGAGTATTATAAAATTTATTGAACTTTTTCTCATTTTAATAGTATATCGACCCAGTTCATTATAAGTGTTCTGTATTTCGGTATTTCAAAAGATAAGCAAATTTTTAAAAAGATCAGATAAAAAATTTGCTATAAAAAAAAAAAAAAACTCAAGAGTATTATAAACATTCTATTATTATAATAATACATAATATTTTTTAATGATTTATTTTAAAACTGCACTACCATTGAATTTTCTATTATTTTATAGTAAGGAAGGATTATAATTTATTTTTATGCTTTTTATTTGTAAAAAAAATAAAATTACAAAAGCTTCGAATATTGTTGAAAACTAAAAAAAAAATTACTGGTTACAAAATTAATAAATGGTTATTATATTACTATAAACAACTTGAATAAGCCCTTAATTGATGTAAAAATAGACGAACATTTGAGTGATTCAACATTAAGTATTTCACACTTAAAAATGAAGACACAATTAAAATTATAGCAATTATCTAACCAAACAATCAACTCACAAAGTTTCACAGAAATTTTGTTGAAGTTCCAACTGGACATGTATACTTTCAAACGAAAACTACTTTGACATTTAAGATTATTTGCTTAAGACGTGTGAAAAAAAATTTAATAAAAAATTTTAAATTTATTAAACTAAAAGCTAATTAACAATAAAATATAAATTGTGGGTATACCTAATTTATAACACTATCTGCAAAATTTATTTGTTAGTTTTCAGTATAAAAGTTAATTAAATTTAATCTTACGATCAAGAGTGTAGTTCCTACACATATAGAATTTTACATTGATATTAGATTTGAAAGAGTTATTCTATAGTCAGTTGGTTCAGTTCTTTTGACACAGATATTTTGACCTGATAAGTTATGAATTTCAATTTATTCTTTTTAAATTCCTTTCGCAATGCATACGTACCGATAACAAATGTAAGAATTTAAACAAAAGCCTTTTAGTATATTTTGTATATTTGGCGGAAGCTATTCTGTTAGTTTGTCAAATTAATTATTTGGAAAACATATTGTTACTAATAATACATTATAATGACAATTTTATAAGTTTCACCAATCTTTATTTCAAATTCCCAAAGCGTTGGGGAAAAATTTAGTAAATATACACGTTATATACATATCGTATGTATATTATGTATTCCACAATAATCTTAAAGGCCATTAGAAAAATCCTTGAAAACAGTCTCTACAGGGGACTGTGTATTTCGTCTTCAATATACTAATTAATACAACTTCTATGCAGAAAGATACATAATATGTACATATAAAAGACAAAAACTATTATGACCTAATTTATGACTTTTTTAACAATAAATATTGTATATTGCATGCATATTATATTGTAACTTGAATGTTCAGAATAATACTGAATTGAAAAAGATTTAAAAAGCAATTTTCTTTCAATATCAACCCAAATGATTTGTTTTTTCAAGTTTTACAAACAAATGAAAAATCTAAATCATAAGAAAAATTCGAGATTGGTTTTTTTTTTTACAAATATAGCTTCATTTTTCTGTTAAATGGTATTCCAAAAATTATTATAATTTTTTTCTTCACTTAATCTCAAAGGTCAGATATAAAATGCAAATCGGAATGAAGTGAAATCACTTAGAACGAAACTATTGTTATTGTAACTAAACCAAATTAAATTTTCTTCTCTAACAGGAAGAGTTTTGACTTAAAAATTATGAGTTTTCAAAATAGTAAGAATTTAAAAATAACCACAATCGAACTTCTATTTAACAATTTGTATCGTTCATTAAAAAATAATTTACGTTTTAAAGAAAAAAATTAGATGAAACGTATGTATATGCTCCGTTTGAAACCTTTTGGCAAGATTGACTTTTACTATATGCTTTTAGAACTTGTTCTCACTAAATAAAATCATTTTTTATAATTTATAAAGTTAGAAAGAAAAAATTTAATGGCCTTATTCTAAAAGATAACAAAATTAAGGATGTAAAAAGATTCAGAATACATAATTATATCAAAAAACATTAAATTCAGTTATAACAAAATTTATGTCTTTAATAATAACTTTCTATAAGAAAAAAATAAGTATTTACATACATAATAATCATGATATACTATACTTTTAAGATAACTTTTAACATAAAAAGAATTAAGTGGGAACACAGATACACGACCCCCATTTAAGATTTTTTTTTTTCTATTAAATTTTTTTTTGCAACCAAACATTGCATCCTTAATTATTTGTGTCGCTGAAAATTTTATTTTGCTGAAAAAATAAGCTAAAAAGTTAAACAGCATATATACGAATGCCTTACTTGCATTAAATGTATATTACATATATATAAATTTATTATAACGTCAGTTTATTTTGTAAGTATATATTTTAATTCCTGCTTTCGATTTTTATGAAAAATGTTTTTTTAAAAACTTCTCATAAAAAAATATTCAATTTATCGACACAAATTTGGAAAAAGGAAATATAGAGGTTTCCTGGAAAAATATGCCGCAGAATAATAATATTGAGCTTTTGGAAGGAACCCTAATAATTATTAAAATATTGTTTTATTCTCTTGTCAATCAGGAACAAACATTAAAAAAAAACTACATAATATGGTTTCAAAGTTACATCTTAATTGTTTATTATTTAATTACTATTATAACAAACCA